>JALIZH010028627.1:0-34696 GCA_030522465.1 Rhipicephalus appendiculatus | reverse complement strand
GATTTGGCTCCCGTGTCACCATTTTTGTGTGTCTGCGAAATTAGGACTATCACATAAAAAGAGCGATCAAAGGTGACTGTACAGTTGCCTTTTCGAGTTTTTCAATAAAATGAGAGAATGAAAACCAACTCAGCCTTCTGAAACGGGGCTTGCATGGTGGTGAAAAAAATATTTCTATAATGAAGTCGAGCAGTAAATACGGTAGGATTTTCATCGGATGAAGATGCTGATTTGCGGCAAAATTATGTGCGAGCATTGTTTTTCTGTGACCTTATCAAAATTGATGCCGTTGGCTGTAATACCGACTTCGGGAACGAAACGTAATAATAATTTCTGGGGCTTTACGTGTCACAACCACGATATGATAATCAGGTATGCCGGTACTGGTTGACATCGGATGAATTTCGACCAACTGGGGTTTCTTTAACAGGCTCTCTGAATTTCGCCCCCATTTAAATGCGGCAGCCGTGGCCGTGATAACAACCACCGTCGAACTTAGTCAACGTATTAGTCAATAAAAAAGATAAGGAATAATAAAAAAAACACCGTATATCATTCTGAACCAGCGCGCTGAAAATGACAGCGCGAAAGCATCTGCCGGCAGTTCGATGAAACATTTATACGGTTCTAAAGCCCAACAAGGGTTACATTTTTAAGGAAACGCGGCTGTCTATTTCAGACGCTTGTTGTTCCCCTGCAGTAATACGCTAGGCCTAGCGCATGCGTAGAGTACCATTGTCGTGTTTATTATGCATATCGGGGAACTGTTGAGATCAAGAGTCTCAACGTGCAATTTGGCTTGAAATGTTTTCACGTCCTCATGTTTCCCTGAGAACGGTCTTTGAGACGTAATATTGAACCCCACATATTGTGCCTTCAGTCCATTCAAGAGTTATATAGCATGCAGGGTGTTATCTGCGCTCCAGAATCCCCTTGTATCGTATAAATAAAAAAAATGGTTCCCATTGTCAAGAAATAAAGATTGCAGACACTATAGGGTAAATTTAATAAACATCTCAACTACCACTTATTCAGCGCCTCAGAAATGCATCTAGTTGGATCAAATAGAAGACAAAAAACACATCGATTAATCAAGCCCCTCATTTCTTCGAAAAGGCAAACGTGAATGTAAGCATATAACCATAAGCGTGGCAAGAAGATATAAAAAAAAAACCTTTTGCACGAAAGCAGGGCATCTGAATTCAAGCCGAGAGTAATAAAATTAATTGGCAGTTCGAATGGACGAAACATAATACGTGGAGTTGAAACACTTGCAAACACAAATTTTTCTTCTTCACGCTGTTTTTATCGTTCTAGCGAAGCAGTACTGCAATATCACGTCCGCTGTGGACTTGTTCTTTATATGTGGAATACCAAAGGTTCATTATAGAGTAATTCCCATGTTTCACATAACCCCAGTACTTCGTTTGCAATACACGTCACTTCACCCCTCTGTCTTCTAATGAAGACTGCATGTGTCCACTTCAATCTCATTGACCTTGTTAAGACCCCGACTTTTCTGCGCACGCAACGTTGAGTTCGCACCGAACACCGTCCAGGATTAACCACCTCTCGTGCGGCCGGCCGTTGATGTGCACCGTTGATGGGATGGCGAGTGCTAAGCCTTGTCTCGTAGAAATGAAGATGTCACCCTACTTTCCTCTTTCCTTCTCCTTTCTATGTTCTTTCCGTGCAGTCCGGATGTTTGTTTTCGTGCTATCTTTTGCCCCAACTGCCCGTTGCGATGTTTTTGCTACCTTGTAGTGGTTGAATAGTTTCTTGAAACTGTGTTTTTTGCTTTTGCGGCACTGTTAACAGCTTCGGAAGCTCGCAAAGCCCCACGACAAGATAAACACCGTCTGTTTGATCCTTCGTTCCTCCCTTGTTTGCGGAGCCTAAATGGAACTGCAACGTTCCAGTGAGGAACCTTCTTTTGTCCGCTTCGGCTTATCTTTCATTTGCCACAATATTTTCCCCAACCTTCTGGAGGGATACTTTTTCAACGGTTTCGATCTGCCGTCATACGACAGCGCCATTGTGTCCCGCGTCCTTTCATCTCTCTGACCTCATGTTTAATGTTGTTCCTTTCCACGTCCTGTCCCAAACGACTCTTTTTGTCTTTCTTTCTCTGTCCTCCATATATCTTACGCGGACCAGTCCGCACCCGTCATCGTAATGGGACCGTGCCACAGCGAGACCTCAATCGCGTGTTTTGATTTTGACAAGTTACTGCCGGTCATTTTGCGTCAGCTTGTCCTCTACACGCGCGGCTGTGCTGAGGACGTGCGAATGTGTTTGCCGCAGCTGGTAATCCTCCGTGATGACAGCTTTACACCCCTTCCACCCGCATCCACCCGTCACGTCAAAAGAGATGACACTGACACCGTGAAGAACTTTTTCTTAGTCATTACCCCTAAACGCGCAGTCGACCCTTGACCCCCCCCTGTGAAAACGTTGGGGACATAACGATTGCGATGTTTTCCTTTCGCTCCCCCAAAATGCCTCGCGTCAGCGACGTGTCATGTAACGTCTGCGGCATCTCTCGAGCCGTGTTGTGGATCAGGAAACGCATTTTGCGCAGGCAAGCGTAACTCGCGAGCCTGGGATCCTTAACGGTTGAACATATGTAGCGCGAGAAGTAAGCAAAAGTTCAATAACTTAAGGAACGCGAACGTGTCATGCGATGCAGGACACAGCGTCGCGTTCGGGCAATGCATTAGGCATACCTTGAGGTGAAGTGTTATTAACATGCAAAAGTGTATATGAGAAAGAAAAGACTACATAGAGAGAGAGGAGGGAAGAGAAATGTGAAGAATTGGAAAGAGAAATGAAGATATTGGGCGAACCTGTCTGGCTCACATACACGAAGTAGGCGCCTGCCAGCGACAACTTGTCATACGGTCGCGGTTCTTATTAAAAAAATTAACACTGAATATTTTAAAGAAGCTTGAGGGGACGTCGGCTGGCCCAGGAAAGTGCAGAATGGCGAGATAAGGAGAAGAAAGAATCTTGATTGATTGAACGAGCTTTTCGCCTTGACGCTTAAAGAAATGTGCTCCAGAGCATGTTCTCCCCGGGTTACCAACGCAGCTGGCCAGTTTGGTCTTGGCCTCGTCTGCAGGGCCCCCTCATTAGTCCTGAAGGTCACCTTTCCTTCAGCATCCTGTTCCACGTATAAGATGTGTAGGGTCTTTAGTCCTTGAAGCCCAGCTAGGAAATTAAAGTGTCCCTGCGATACTAACTAAGCGTGTTGTTTTCATCATCATTTTGCAACTGTGGAATGCACCGATATCGTTGCGCGAGTGGTAATGCCAAAAACAAAGCTGTTATAATTTTATTTCAACGGAGAATTCACATATCTTTCGGACTAGAGCGACACACAACGGCTATTTTAGGGGATCGTAAGGGACGCTTCTTCGCCTGCGAGTGACAATATTGGCCGGGCGTCTGGAAAATTTCGGCGCGACAAGTCGCATGTAATATAATAATAATATCTGGGGTTTTGCGTCCCAAAACCACGGTATGATTATTAGAGACGCCGTAGTGGAGGGCTCCGGAAATTTCGACCATCTGGTATTCTTTAGCGTGCACTGACATCGCACAGTACACGGGCCTCAACCATTTCGCCTCCACTGAAATGCGACCGCTGCAGACAGGATCGAACCAGCGACCATCGGGTCAGCAGCCGAGCACCGTAGCCACTGATCCCCTGTGGTGGACCAAATAATATTCGTATGGTCCCAGAAATGTCACACGATTATGGGCTAAAAATGATAAAACACTCTTTATACTTCCTCAGACACAAAATTAATTGTTTTTAAATATGGAATTTTGAAAACAGCTGCAAAATGAAGTTAGGTGCACTGCACAGCAGCTACCACGTGGCTTGTCGTGCGGTATGGCGCGGTAAGAGGCACGAGGTGATTGGAACCGGCCTTCGACGTCAGTGCGAGAGTGAAATGCAAAAGGGGACGCTTTTTCTCGTCGTCTGCTGGGGTTTTGACGTTTTAAGACTAATAACTTTCGTTCCCGTGCATCAATTTTGATAATTCTTTTTGCGTTAATCTCGGTATTCAGCACTAAACGCACTCGAGCGTTGTAGAATGTAGACGAATAGCGGTGCAGGAACCCGTTAAGAGACGACTGCACTGGCATAGCCGGGGAAGGAGATGGGGGCACCAACTTCCACCATAATTTTTTTAATTCAGTATGTGTACGAATGCAATCACACATGAAAGCACGCACAAACATATATTAAGGGTGATTTAACCCCCACCCACACCACGAAAACAAGTTTCTTCCTGGGCCTTTGGACGACTGGTACGGCAGTTTGGTTTATCATACCGCAAGTTATGAGTCTTGTGTTCCCATAAACTTAAATTGTGCTTTACCGCGCTGATTGATAATGAAAGCAGAGGACATGCCGTCTTATTTTATGTCTCAATAAAGAAGGATTGTGCAAAAAACACAGCACAGCAATGAAAGAGATGACAACACTTGCGCAAACCTGCGAATTATTTAATGTCGTGGCAATGGGAGCGTTATAGGACTGTCTCAAAACATGTTGCCTTGTGTTGTCATTGGGCGAAAGTCAGAAAGACGGAGCTGTATGTTTTTTTTTTCTTCAATCGTAAATAACCCTTTAAGGAGGTCCGGTGACGTGGCTCAGCGTAGGTGATTCGAACAGCGCTACCCAGGCTACAGAAACTCACCAACTGAGTCCTGAATGCGGGAGGCCGGTATTACACAAGCCACAGATTATAGTCTGCCTTCACATCCGCATGCCTCTGGCCAGGATCACTTATGCAGCTTGTGCAATCTTCACCTCACTGGACACTGGCCAAGCAAGTGCAAGGAGTGGCTTGAGGATTGCTAAATCCGCAGAGCGATGCAGCAGCATACTTTGAAGTTGGTAGAACAAGTGCGCGAACAGCTGTCCAGGAATTTCCAGAGGCATGCCCGTGGTTGCGTGTGAGAAGATGGCAAGTGACAGAAAATAGCTGCGACTGCCGGGTAGTGAAAATGACGATAGAATGACAATAGCGCATGCGGCTCAAGACTAGAGCTTATGCTCAAGAGCGACGAAAAACGAATCATCACGAATGGCACGCTGTAAAAGCTCCGTAAAAACACACTTTAAGAATACGACAGAATACAAAGACAGAGAATTGCGATGCCTAGTATTTTTGGACATGGCATGCTGTTCTTACCCTGTCGACTGTTACGGGGTTCTTGTAAATGTTTATTGCGCTATGAGGTCTATGTAGTGCAACAGCAATATTTCGCGCTACTTCAGAGAGATATCTGTTGTGACAAATCGGTTCCTGCTGTGACAACACCTTTTTTCTGCGGTACTACAAGCCTTTGTAGAAATACTGAAATACCTCAGCTCACTGTTATAAGCACACACGCGACATATTCCACTCAGGCCGTCACGCCCAAAATATGTCTGTTGTATTCACAAGTCGTGCAAGCATTTGTTGGCCAAATGAGAGGTGAACTACTTGCAGTGTAAGGTATATTCAAAAGCTACATTTTGTCGGTGTTTGGCATCACGCTCTTTTTTGTCAGTATGTTTTGATGTTCACTTATAATATATTTTAAAACTTACGGAAAGTTGTCGTTTTAAATAGAACCAAGAAAGGTAAATGCATAAATCTCACGAATGTCCCAGCACCATGTCGAAGAAAGAGACTGTATTTCTGCTATATCCTCCTCATACCCAATAAGGCAATTTCAGGTCAACTTATTTCAAACTTCTTTATTTTGCGCATCAGTCTACGAGGAAGTGGATAAAAATTATTTCGGATGAACAATGAAAAAAAAGCGCAAAATTTTAATATTTTACCTGTTAAATTTATTAGGTAACATTTATCTAATATATTTAAACAGCTGTTAACTGTAATTTACAACACACATTATGCATAAAAATTGATTGAAACTTCATTGGAGACCCTTCAGCAGTGCTGTCACACATACTGGCTAAAAATGAACTTCGGAAAGTTCTATTTACGCGCCGCCAGGACGGAAAAGTTGACGTTTCTGGGAAACGCCATTTTCAAACTCGCCGTGCGTCACAGATGCCCGACATGGAGCCCCATCTCGTTGAACTAAAGTAATGTAATACCTCGAACACGAGAAATTCAAGTTGAAGGTAAAAATACTTGCTTCAAAATTAACTACGCTTGCTCGACGCAGTGGCCCCAATTGGGGACACAGGGACTGAAAGAGCATATAAGTTTTGCGTGACATCACGTATCAGGTATTATTAGAGTAAATGCAACCATATATCATCCCCTTGGCTGCCTATATCTCCCACGGAAAACATGCTTGACGTCGTAATTATTATTGATTGGATGACGGCATATTGACCGTCATGTAAGATTGTCAACAGCGTTCAACGTTCGTGCAAACACTCCTAAATTTATTGCCTCTGGCAGTCCTGGTGACTAATGAAGAGGTGATTTGTATTGCAGCTTTTTGTGTAGCGATTCGAAATACAACATTTTGTAATTTTCTAGCCCTAAAAATATACGTTGCTTCATGCAATACAAGCCCACACTTTGGACATTTTCGTTGTACTAAAATGGTAACATGTTCACGAGATCAATCGTCGTGGAGATTGGTTACAAATGCACGAAAACGAAGCAAGAACATGTATCGAATCCGCACTTGTCTCTCTTTCAGAGGCACCCCAATACCCGCAAAAGGTTGTATCGTTGATACGCTGTGCACTACAAAAATATAAAATAAAAATAAAAAAAATTATGTCATATCCACGAAGTGAATGATGGTGAGTGGACGAAGCTCGGAGGGAACATTCGGGTAACCGTGAATCCCCCCGTACATTGCCCACTCGATCATGCAAAGACGTGACAACACGTGTCACGTCTTTGCATGATCCTGGGTGTTCGATCGTGAGCTGGGCACGAGCGTCGCCGATTTGTGTTCCGGGCGCTTCCAGCCTCAGCGACAACGCCAGTTCGCGCTCCACGACAAAGGAAGACGATGCCACCTACTCAGACGCCGAAGTCCGCACCAGTGCTCGACGCAACGCCTCGCTTCCGCATGCATCGCCACAGAACGCTGCTGTGAGTGGTGAAAGCCACGCGTCCTTGGCTATGGGTTGTGCCTCAGTTCACCTCACCGTTGATCGCGATGGAGTCCACCTCCGGTGCTCGACTCCGAGTACCGCGTCGGCCCGACGATCCCAATTATAACAGCGCCATCCACGAGGTGAATGATGATGAGTGGGGCGACTCTGAGCGAAAGAGAAAGCGCGCCAAGAGCGAGCCCCTTTTATTATATCTCCTCTAGCGGTAATCACTAACCCACGTTAGTGGAACCACTAACGCCATCTAGTGATACTATTTCCAAGGACATATACACACAACGCCATCTATTGAGCAATTCATAAACTAGAGTTGGCTACATACATACTACATACAAACGGAGGAAGGAACGACCCACACCCTAAGGAGCTTCGCCCCTAAAAACCAGAGTTCTTTCACTCTTGCCACATATATAACTCTCAATAAAGGTGCATGTTGACTCTCTTTCGAGATAATTATGCTCTCTTCTAACTGTCGGGGGTGTGTGTGTGGGGGGGGGGGGGGGGGGAGGTCGACTTTCATAAGAAAACTAACATGCGTCTTTAAAGGCATGTATGTTACGTTTGTTGCATGGCAGGACTGTCCCGAGAGAGGAACAGGTACCCTTTTTTTTTCTTAGACTGATGGGGTGTCACTTAATGTACATAAATAAAAAGAAATGCATTTAACTTGTTGAAATGCTGCACATGAGTGGAGTTCTCGTATTCCAACCTTGTAGATTTAAATTTGAGCTAACCTCCGAAATGAACTTTAAGATGTTGAGAGAAAGAGAGAGATAATGAACTGAGAGAAAGGCAGGGAGGGCAACTAAAATTGTAGCATCCGGTTTGCTACCCTACACTAAGGGGAGGGAAAAAGGGAAAGAAGGGTGGAAAGCAAAGAGTTACAAAGCGCACAGACTGCGCAGCTAGCTGCTGTATGGGCGCGCCTTGACGACAGACCCCTGTCGGAACAATCAGTGCTAGAATACCGACCCAAACTGTCTTCAAACCGGAAATCAATTAAGGCCTTACTGAACCTTTTGCGTGGCAGTGGCCTGTTGAATAGGCTATCGTACTCCCGCTCTACATTTTACATTTGTCTATTAAAATGTTGAAAGCTCTTCGCATTCCCTGGAAACATTCTCTAGAACCATTCCTCTATTGTGAGAGAAATATATAAGCTTTTTGTACACTAACTGAAACGAGAAACGAACCCAGATTCCTGGAAACTGCGAACCGTTGGTCGGGAACTTAACGCGTGTTTTCCTCTGGAGCAAACCCAGTGAATTGGTCCGGGAAACGCTACGGCCGGGCGACAACAATGCATTCCGCAGCAGATTCACTTGCACCGGCACTGCAACAATCACTTTGCAGTCGTGCCTGAATGGTATTGACAACGCACGTTGAACGCATCGGCACCGAGCGCGGCCTGAGCGTAAACATGGCGTTCTATAGAGAGATGAAGGCGTGAGCGAGTTGATTTTGTGAGCACACGTTTCTAAAGCACATGTGGCTTGACTCAGCATGGTCGCTATTTCTGCAGTTATGCGGCCTTATTTTCAATCCTCAGATTCGTGCGTGGTCCATGCTAAGAAATCACCGATCTGTGGAGCACAGTATCGCTCATAGAAATTGACCATATATTTTATTCATGTTTGTTCAATACATTTACCCCCTGCCGCCATTCCTAACTCATCGCGAATGTTTTCGCGATTTTCCATATAGCTATCATTCTGTCCTGATTCTGTTCTGTCCTAAAACAAGAACGCGGATGGTTGCGATTGCTTCCGGCTTGTAAGTACGCCTAGGGAAATGAGTAATCGTCTGCGTCTTATGAAGACAAAAATATAGTTAGGTAAACGAAAGAAAGACCGCAACTATTTTGGAACATACAAGGAACAAGCAACGGTGAAAACCAGGTGGTAGCAAATATATCGGCAGTAACTGGAGGCATGCGCGCTCAAGATGATAAACGCAATTAACAATACTTGTAATCTATAAATTCTATATAAAATCTGCAGACAAATGTTCTTTCAGGAGACTGAAAAGTAGAGAAGCTAACGCCAGCTTTAAAGACGCGAGGCAACATCACTGAAACTTTGACATCTAAAACACGCGGGCATTGCGAGAGTGCTGATGAATGTTTACCTCTAAACTTCCCGAGCAATGAAGATAAAACCCTGGAGCACTGCATTTGTGTATACTTTGTTGTATATCCTCTATGTCAATTCACGTAATTAATGTTTTTTTTTAAATAATCTCGTAATATATAAATTGCATAATGATGCTGCCTCCATCTAAATTTTTATGTATTTGAATTGACTTTCGCTTGTAACCTACGCCTCTCTTCGGTTCTCGAGGGTATTCATAATTAATTAATTAATACGGATGATGGTCGTGTAAACACGAAACATCAGAGCTAAAGCAGAAGGCGCTTGTATATTTCTGCATCGGCTAGGGCTAAGAGGGCGGTTTGCGCATAATCACGAATGTTTCATTCCGATGTCCAACTAGTCAAAGCCTTCAGAGACAAATTATTATAGACGGTCGATAAATGTTAAAATATGACATAACCTTATTTCAAGTTGCTGGAGACTTAATAAAGCATCAGTGTGTTAGCGTGACAGTTGGAGCATTTTAAATAAGTGATGACCCTAAAAAAGTGCCTCAGCTGTCTGTTTATTATGCAGTATGATAGGCTGCTCGTGCACCGAAAATAATAGTGTCGCGGGACTGGAGTACCGGGTGTTCAAAGTTAAGCTTTCTCGTTTTATTAAAATTCGGCACTGGGAAGAACATGAAAACCACCTTTACAGATAACATATATATCCTGGGGGGACACAAATTGAGAAGATAATTATCACTGTCAGGAGCCCAATTAACTCAGATTCATTAATTAACTTTTTAGTGACTGCAGCAAGCAAGCATGTTTATATTGAAAAGTTGAAGGGAGTCGCGTTTATACACAGTTCCATTTGGAAGAATTTTTCTAGCATGTCTGTGCTCCGAGATATCCCGCTGCAAAGTTTAATTGATTACGTATGCAGGGCGCTGTGGATCAGCGCAATGCTCCTCCCCGATGTGACGAACAGTCATTGCTTGCTATCGCCAGCCAGTAGCAAAAGGGTAACCGTTATCATCTTTGCCTGTGCCTTCGACCCGTTATCAGATTAAACGACTCAAGCAACTGCCACGGCCCACCGGGGAGGAGATTGCGCCGCCGCTGACTGTCTCGCATGCGTAATCAGGTAAACCACAATTAAACTTTGCAGCGGGATATCTCGGAGCACAGACATGCTAGAGGAATTCTTCCAAATGGAACTGTGTATAAATGCGACTGCCTCAAACTTTTCAATACAAACATGCTTTCTTGCTGCAATCACTAAAAAGTTAATTATTGAATCTGAGTTAATTGGGCACCTGAAAGCGATAATTATTGTCTCATTGCGTGTCCCCCTGGATGTATAAGTTATCTGCAAAGGTGGTTTTCAAGTTCTTCCCAGTGCTGAATTTTAATAAAACGAGAACATTTAACTTTGAACACCCGGTATATTGACCGCATATCTTTCAGGCATTACGAAACAGTTTACGTTGTTAAGGTTGATGGAAGAGAAAGGCCTAATTCATAGTAGGGGGGACTCGCACACACGTGGCTTTATTACATCTATGATTTCACTGGACCATGAATCAATTGCCATACTAAATCCAGTTGGTTATGGAGCCCATAACCTCGATATTTCGTGTTCGCATCTTTGTGTTTCTTTGTACTAAAGCATTAATGAGAACTAACAGACAAAGATGCCAAGGAAAGTATAGGGGAAGCTATTAGAAGTAATTGTAATGTAATTGTGAAGAAAGGAAAGTGGACGAAAAGATAACTTGCCACCGGCAGGATCCGAACCTGCGACCTTCGAATAACGCGTCCGATGCTCTACCACTGAGCTACGGTGGCGGTCATCCCTCCGTCCACTTTATAGGGTATAATATGTGTACTTAAACGTGGGAGCGTCAGTCAGCGCCGTCTGTTGCCATTACGGCGAGTGT
The DNA here is from genome assembly GCA_030522465.1 of Rhipicephalus appendiculatus. Classification (NCBI taxonomy): domain Eukaryota; kingdom Metazoa; phylum Arthropoda; class Arachnida; order Ixodida; family Ixodidae; genus Rhipicephalus; species Rhipicephalus appendiculatus. Next base: position 23,559 of record JALIZH010028627.1, on the reverse strand, counting down.
ACTAAAGCATGTTTCATAATGTCAGTTGGTAACTGAGTGCAGCCTATTCCTTAACCAATCGATTATTGTACCTGGCCCGTCCGCTGTAGCGTCGTGCATAATAAGGTTTCAGTATAATGGTGCCGTGCACCAATACTCCGCGCATTTAAGTGACCTTCAAGCTGTACTTGCATAACTTATGCGCAGAAAGATAGCCTGAATATCAATACGGCCCATGCTCACATTACATTAATACGGTCCATACTTGCATAGCAATACGGCCCAAGCTTACATTACATCGAAATCTTGAAGTGAAATGGAGCCGTATTCGCCACGCAGAGTTATATTTAGGTGAATAGAATGTTAGAAGCCTTTCAATATATGTCGTTGTACGCGCCAAAAGCACAATATGATTATAAGGCGCGCCGTAGTGGATGACTCCGGGAGTTTCTACCATCTGATGTTCTTTAACGTGCAGTGACATCGCGCAGTAGACGGACCTCTAGCATTTCGCCTCCATCGCAGGGCGACCGCCGCGGCTCGGATCGAACCCATGACCTTTGCGTCCGCGGCCGAACACAGAAGGCACTGTACCACTGAGGCGGACATTTTAAAATATCTTCTTTTTCTTGGCTCCAGAGGACGGAACTGACGGAAAAAAGTCGTGTGCTAGATTATGATATGACAAGAAAGAAAAAAGAAGGTTTCATAACAGGCAACAGCGCAGACACAGGGGACCGGAAAGACAGACAGGACATGGCGCCCGCGTGTCTGCGCTGTTCCCTGTTATGAAGCCAAGCCAACAAGCTCAAGTTTATACCGTTAAAAAAATGGTATTTTCGAAGAGTCATGTATCAGCAAGAAACGCAGGAAATTACCAGTGAATACATGAAGTGTAAAATGTGTAAGAGAGGTTCTACGCGAACTCCGGGACTCCGCGGTCTGTATTTCGCATTGAAGCTGCTTCCTCGTTTGAAACAATGTAACACAGTCATGCCCCATACCATTGTTTCGCGGTGGTTCTTTGTTTGGTGGCGGCTTAATTCCGATGAAAAATTACATTTTTACAAGCAAATGTAGTTTTCTCTGGTTCGAATGAGAGGTTGTTTTTTTTTTTTTGCTTTCTTTACGAAAAGCACGACAAACTTGATGAAAGGTAATGGCAAGCAGACGCTGTCATATTTCGTAAATGTGCCATTACTCTTGCAGTTACCATATAAAAAGAAAGTGGCGCCAGTGGCAGCTGAAAAGATTGGCGGAACCGGAAGGGAATTTGTTAATCAGTGCGGGACGTTCAGACTTCTTTTGTGTGAAACATGGAAACAACAAAAATAAAATCCAAAGGGTTCCTTATGAATTCGCGTAATAGGTTTCCATCGCGCAGCTGTCTTCTTTTTTTTTTTTCTCCGTTAATATATCAATACTATCGCGCCCCCCATCCGAAAGTTTTCTGCACCTAACGTGGTTTTCAACTACCTTCGGGATCGGAGGCAATACAAGATTTATGCAGCTCATCTGGTTTTGAACTGCCTTCGTGATCCGCCCATCGCTGGCCTAGCGACTACTTCAAGCTGTGACCTGATCATATGATGTCACCTTATGCAAATGAGTTCTGCGGAATCCCGCAAGGTGGTGGAAGGGTTAATAATGGGAAAATAGACAACCACCCATTTGTAGCACGAAGCTACAAGGAAATCCGTACGAATTTCTCAGAAAGAAAAAGCCTCTTAGTTGCCGAAAAATTCGTCCTGGTCCGGGGTTCGAACCCGGGACCAACGCCTATCCGGGGCGGTCGCTCTACCAATTGAGTGATGTCACCTTATGTGCCGTCACAGTGACGTCATATTGGCGTCACAAGCTCTGGCGTTCTGCGATATCCTGATGATGTCAAACAGCAACGTCATGATAGGAAGATGACGTTATCTAGCTTTTATTGCGATAGCAAGTATATGGACAGTCTCGACGGGTTTTTGCCGTCGCCGCCGCCGTCATGTCGCGTATGAAGTCCAAATTGATAAGAGCCCCCCTGCGCATCGTACGTTCTACCAACGGGTAATAACGCGCGAGCAGGAGCGATGAACGCGGCTGAAGCGGAGATCAAACGAGCTGGCCGATCTCCGTCGCTTCGAGGCGCATGCGATAAGATCCCCCCAACTGTTCGACCGACCGGCCCCGCCCGTCGTTGGCGAGCGTGAAAAGACGCGGAAGGAGGGGGGGGGGGTTTCCCTCGAGCGACCTTCGATTTTACGAGCGCGGTCGTCGCTGGCGCGCGCGTTATCTCCCTATCTCGGCAGCCGACAGCGGGCGGCCGGTATACCCTTCTACGTGCTGCGCTCTCAACGCGACCTTGAGCGACCGTATTCTCTCTCTTAAACCAGCGTTTTCTAGAGTTGCGTGAGATCGGATCCAAAAGATTTAGCTGCCAGCCTCACTACGTAAAACATTTCAATTTGTTGCGATCGCATTCATTGCTTTGCCCTTGTGGTGAAACTGTGACTTTTTTTTTTTTTTGCACGCCGACAGCTTCTTTATCTTTTGTGTAGTAGTGGTGGGATAGCGGCCTTGTCCAATTTCTGTGGCACGTACCTGCGCTACGGATTTTCGGCCTACGGACAAATGTTACGCATTGCCATTACAGCTTGGTTATAATAAAATTATTGTTTTATGCCTTAATCAAAGTGGGCTAAGCATAATCAATTTGAAAACGCGTGTGAGAAATATTATCCTTTATCCAGCCAGAATCATTTCTGTGGTTCGCTGCCTTCTTCACTTTTTCCTCTTTCTTTCTTTCTTTCTTTCTTTCTTTCTTTCTTTCTTTCTTTCTTTCTTTCTTTCTTTCTTTCTTTCTTTCTTTCTTTCCTTCCAAAATTTGCGAAGGTTATGCAGCCTACCGCTTACCTATAATGCCCAAATAGGCCATTGCCGTCGCTGCTTTTGTGTGGATGGGATGTGGGTAGCTTCACCTCCTATCTTCGTCCAATGATCTTCGCGGTGCTGCATTGCTGCGATAGGCTTTGCTTAGTATTGCACTTCAACGTGCTTATTTCGCCAAAAAGATCATTCTCTATCAAATCGTCACATTAGTTTTTTTTTTTTTCCGGTGACGCGAGACATTTTCACTCTCAGTATGCCTAAGCGTGATTAAAGTGTCGTGCAAGAAGTAACCTACACTGAATCCGTACAATTTCTTTGTGTTCAAAGCTTCAGCTCAAAAAGGTTGAAGTCAGCAATTATCCTCGTCGTTTCTTTGTCTGCTGTGCACCCTTTTACGCTGAAGCTTTAAAATGAAGAAATACCAACTTGCCCGCTCCCACATCTTGCTTCAGTACGATTTCTCGCAGAAACTTGGAGATAGAATTACGCGGCTGGCCCGCGACAATTACGGGCGTATCTCCTAATTTAGTTTAATCTGTGCGTTTGCGGCTTCAGATGTTGTGGACACGTCATCTGCTTTTTGTATTAGTTCTCAGGAACTCATTGATATTCTCTCGGGAATTCTCACAAACTTAATGGTTTCTAAACACGCAATGGCAAGTATTCTCACCGTATAAGAAGGCAAGGCTTTAGCAGAGCTATGTTGGGCGAGTTGCTGCATAGCTTAACGAAAAAAAAAAAAGACTAGAGAAGACAGGATAGGGTGCATTATCCTGTCCTCTGCCGTTTTTTCTTTCTTCGTTCTCAGCTCGCGCCTCAAATCTTTCGTTAAAATAAGACTTGCATTCAAGAAAAAAAAAGAAAAGAAAAGAAAACAGGCAATGCGGGTTTTGTGTTGTCCGGTCATCATGCCTTGTGTCCGTATCTCCAATCTTTACTTCAGCAACGAATTCCTACTAACTATCAGATTAATCTCTGTACACATAAATATTCATCGAAAATGGCTCCGCTCAATGTATGGTCGGGTATGATAACATGGCAAACTCAAGGCGTTACCTACGACACATGGACGAACAACAAGCGAAACTCCATACTACTCACAGCTCCCATTCTGGAGCTACCATACACTTACATCTACCTTAGATATCAAAGCCTAACTTCAATGCAGGTATTATAAAAATAAAGTTGTGTCCCGAACGTCTCCAGTGCTTATTAAGGCCTTAGATGCCTCATGAAATGCGAAAAGTGACCGTCTGCGTCATCGGCATCAACACCAACGATCCGAAGAGTCACTTGATCGTACCCGACGTCATCCTTAATACAAGCATGACGTCGCAGATCGCCGAAACTTGTGACGTAATCATGACCTCATTGTTACAGTCAAAGCGGTAAGGCGGAGTATTTGGCTGCTGGAAATCACAATCATTTTGGCAGCGCAATTAGAAACACACGTACGCAATGGAGGATACGTAGACAAGATGAGCGCTCATCCTGTCTTCGTGTGTTAACTTGTGTATGTGTGCTTGCGAATTTGCGCTGCTGAAATGAACGCGAGTCCCTATTACGTCACAGATAATGACGCCGCATGATGACGTCATCACATGGCAACGTCGCTTAGTGGAAGTTGGTCTGATCCCGGAGGCCACAGAACTCAATGTGAGAGGCGCAGAAACCTTCATGGAGAGGCGAAGGATCAACTCGATTGAGAAGAAAAATATCAACATGGCCTTCATCTTCGAGTCGTCTGAGGTGAATGCATAACGGACAATGCGACTCTTTTAAAACCATTTCCTAAGCTACTTTCATCATTTTTCAATATTCGTATCTCGCTCCAAGGCAGCCAGAGCATCATTAGTGTATATTGAAACACGTGTAAGCTGGCTTGGTTACTAACTGCCATTTGAGCGTGACTTCAAAGCTTCACACTCTGGCAAGTCTTATAAATCTGATGCTATCAAACATATTTAGATCACATGAATGCTAGTTTGCAGAGATAGACACACGCACGCACACCTATACTGCACGTAGACAGGCACACACACATAGAAGCGCACACTGAACACACACCCCTCCGACACACAATTAATAAGGCAAGTATGCACACGCACAGGTACGCACACAACGAAGGCAGCAACAATTCATGCTTATTCCATGCAATGACATTAAAGTTTATCGGCATAAGCTGGGAATCAAGCAATACTGTTGCACCACCTGATTACATTTTCACGTCGACTTCGTTCACGTCGACTACATTTCGCGTGGACTTCAAGAGTGGTTGGTCGCTGTAACACGGGTACAGGCATTCACATTCCCCATGCGGCAGGAGAGACTCTCGCCATGCATTTTAGAGGAGCGACGAACTCGAATCAGCGGCGCGCTGGTTTTCATTATTCAATTGCGAACCCCACTTCTTCCACGTCATTAACGCAGCCCATTACAACGCCTGTGGCATGAAACTGGTTTCCGCGTACGCGGTCTTTCACTCAGCGCTGGTTTGGTAGCTACGAAAGCAGTGTTATAATGAGAATTTAAGCCTGGAGATTCAAGTCAGGATGGAATGAGTCCCCGGCGACGCGAACGCCTCCGTAAACAGCACACGGGGGGGCTCCAGCTAACTCTAGAATGAGTTTGAAAATATGCTGACGCGCTTTATGCCGATGCGACCAAATTCATGTTAGTGACTATTGACTGGAGTAAGTCACCCTATTTTTTGTTTTCCGCATAATTGTATAGTTAGGGGAGATTGGTTAAGTAACTTCTAAAACAACGATAAGGGTAGGAGGCTTGACCTCCCGGTTCCAACGTGAGAGTAGTTAGGCGGGCTCTTCAGCCCTGTACGGACATCCAATAAAGTTTATTCTACCTCATCCTCTTCCTCTAAAACAACTAACACGGGTGAATCGCAATCACAATGTGACAGATCTGTTCAAAAACCATCCAAGTGGACGGTTTTTAACTTTCGATATGCTAAGTGTTAGCATTTTTCTGCTTCCTGCAGATGCCCGCGAAATACAAAAAAAAGTACCATCTGACATACCCACTTACGCGCCAGACATTTCTAAACCAAACATCACAGGCATGAAAAATCCACTTGTGTTCCACACCATGCGTAGAACAAATAGTTATCTCATCATATCATTGTTGAAAAAAACCTTAACCGAAACACACAGACGAAGTTGAGATGTGAGGTCACAGGCTGGCGTTTTCAAGCTGCATGCTCACATTTCCCGCATATTTGCGTATTTAAAACACCCACGACTAGCCCTTTTCGTCGTATGGGACGAAACGATGGTTTAGGTCATTTTGTTAATTTTGGCTAAAAAAATCTCGCGTTTAAACCATTTAATTTCACTTACATTCCTCATGAATGAGACACTACGTTGGCGAAAATTGTTTCATACAAACTCGTCCGAATTGATCTTGAAAAAAAAAAAAAGCAGAGTAACCACGCGGTTACTGGAAGCAAAATGGGTTTTCGCGTTCGCTTTATAATATTAGATATCTCTCTGTGGGTTTTAAGGGGTGGTTGGCAGAAGAATGATGAATAATACGCTCGTACATCTCCACTGAAGGCTTGTGGGTTGGCACTGACAAGATGGCGGGAGGAAAACCCTTCCATTCCACAGCGGCACTCTCGTTAGCGAGTACACGCTGGAATAAATATTGAGGAGGTTGTAAACAGACGTCATCGACAAGGCGTGGCTCGTGATCAATTTTCGCGTTTGTTCTCATAACTTGAGGAGAACGTGTTCGTGGCCTAGTTCGTATTGCTTACTCTATGATATTCTGCCGCTAGAAAAAACCACACACAGTAGAGAGACACGAACACGACGACATGGCTGCCCATTTCGTCGTGTTCGTGGCTCTCTTTTGTGTGGGTTTTTTTGATAATATAGGAAATGAATACTTTCACAAAGTAGTATAATGTACAGTTTGTCAAAGTGTTGTGCAATTATAGTGTTGCAAAGGGGTGACATTAAAATGTGTAATGTAACTGTAATGTGCACATTAATGTGGCCAAGCTCTACCTTTGAGAAAGTATTAGGTTACGTTAATTAATGTGTTGAAACGGCGCAATTTATGAAGAGGCTCGTAATATAGTGTCTAGTTTATGTAATAATTATGATGCTCAGGGTTTTCTTAACTTTAAGTAAGGCGATGGCGCAGCTTCTCTCTTTCCCTTTTTAACACGGAAGCTGTTCGTCAAACCATAACGATGGCAGTGGTGTTGCAAATACTCACCGAGCCGTTGCATGGCAACCGCCGAGCCCAGCACGCACTCTGCGATGGAGGTCGCCGCGCATAGCAACAGGTGAAGACGTGGCACTTAGCGTCTGATAGCAGTTAAAAGCAATGCTGGTAAATAGAGATAAAATAAGATAGAAAGAAAGAGGAAGCAAGCATCGCGACCAGATACCGCACCACCTGGACAAGCCGCGCATGCGTGGTAGCTCAGCCATCCCCACCGACGGAGACATCGCGTGCAACCTCCGCTCTACACTGCATAGCCCGGCTGCGCCTCATCGTGCAGAGACATCCTAAGAAAGAGCGTACTACCGAGGGGGAAGCCGCGCATCTAGAAGCTGGACGTGTCAGTCGACGGGGAGTATGAGTGGCGACGGGCCCATGCTTCGCTGTGCCAAGCTTTAGCGACTTAATGCAAGCGTCCCCATTTATTTGACATTACCTTCACATCGAAACGTAATTACGGCAGCCGCAAGTCGAACCCTCTACCTCTTTCTCAAGGCATCGGCAAAAAAACAGTGCTTGGCAAAGGAATACACAAGAACGCCACCAGAACTAAGTTATAAAGTGGCTAACTTTCAGCGCTGAACAAGCAGTGTATCACCAGCGTCTTGTCGGCATCCTATTGCACTGCAAAGGCTATAGACCAGAATTTTCATTGCTTGCCGGAGGCAGCCATCTTTGCTGGGGGGGCTGCTGATTACGTGGAACGGACGACTACGCTAGCATTCAGCCTGTTCTTATCGCATGATGGCCGCCAGTGTTCGCTCGCCATCAGCTGTGACGTAACCATTCCGCAGCCCCTACGCTGGCCTCGCCGACAGATGACAACTGGGGTCAAGATTATGTATGCTTGCTCTAAACGTGGGTGCGAGAGTAAAAAATAATCTGGTCTATAGCAAGAGGTGACTGCCAGGCATTCTCAGAAACACACACTACCTCCGTAAACATCGATGAATAAAAGTGTTGACTCACTTAATCGGAATGACAACGCCATTATTATGGTCGCCTGACTTCAATACCACAGCACGTTAGTCAATGAATCATGTCCGTCTCATCACCACCACCATCATCATTATCATCATACGTTCGTCCACTGCTAAGTACCAGGACGCCATCATAATGATTATTATACAACGTCATAATGATCATCGTTATCTTATATTCATGTAGGCCACTGAGGAAAGCCCTCTCACAATGTTCTACTATATGCCTCTCTTTTTGCACTCATGTACCTTTTTTTATTAGGCTACGTCAAAATGCAGGCATATAAAATTTTCTATGTGAAATCTCGATCGCCAGAACTTTATGGAGAGTATGGGTCGATATCTCAGCGGTGGTGAAGTAGAGATTACACGATAAGCGAGGGTCACAGGGAACGAAATGTATGTAACGGAGCGGCTCGGTCAGCGTCGTGGGAGCCAGGATTCTCGTACACAGTTAAGTGCGAAACTACGGCGGAGCAGTCTGACGGATAGTTCTACATGAGCCCATGTATTTCTGCCCCCTTTCTTTCTGGGTAATGCCGCGAACGTAGTCCGCCGTATTTTAAAAAAGAAATGCTTGCGATAAAGATTGATGTGACAAGAACTCCGATGGCGAAATAAGGAATGTGAAGTTTTAAAAAAGTGTTATTGATAGATTGGCTATGCAGATTATGTAATCTTGACTGTCAACTTGACTGCTTGACCAAGTTTCCAGTAATATATTGACGGGCGAATGGTGCTTAAACGTTATACTCGTATAGCATCTGTCACCCGGGAGTTGCAATGACCGGCAATCTTCGGTGATAAATCACGTCATGCTAATTTTATTCAGTCGTGTTATCAAAGCAGAAAAACAACTGATTTCAACGGACCAAGCGAATGAAGCCCTCCAACTTCCTAATTTACATATATAGAGGGTGTATTAATCTAGAAAGGTGTCATATTTTGGGATGTTTGGCCATATAATGTACAGTGGGCGAAAAAGTCATGCATGGCATTATATCAGTGTCAAAAAGAAATCCTGCGCGCAACATGACCGCGCAAAAAAAAAAAAATTCCAATCATGCGAAAGAACGAACGCATGCGACACTTTCAAAGTTGTGCGTGCGAAGACAAGAGCAAATGTATGCTTTTTTATAATAACTTTTGGGGTTTTACGTCCATGAAGCATGATATGAATATGAGAGACGCTGTAGTGGAGAAGTGAACGACGTTGAGTCAGTTGGTGTTGCTTAGGGAAAGGGCGGGCTCTGGAAATTTTGACAATCTGGTGCTCTTTAAATCTAAGTATCCGGGCCTCTAGCATTACGCGTCCATTTAAATGTGGCCGCCGCGGCCGGGATTCGATCCCGCGACCTCCGGGCCAGCTGTCCAGCACCATAACCACCAGATCAGCGCGGGAGGTAAAGCATGATTTCATGCCATGGTTCGAAAAATGAATGCTCACACCCTGAAGTGAACCCCGATGGATATACTCTTAAATGATCTACTTAACCATGAAGTGTGCATGGCGCAGACAGTTGTCAGCTCCTGCAATATATGTAAGCACATCATCTTGCAGCCAAAACGTTGCTGCAGAACCCCCCTCAATTAGATTATATAATGCTTTCACGTGCAGTACCGGTGTGATCGATGTCATCGACCACTGTCACACCGAAGTCACACCGAATGTCTACCATTATCGAAGAAGGCATAAGCATTTTATTAGAAAAGCAAAAGTTCTTCCATGCATCTCACGGCGACTTTATTGATGCATAAAAATACAGAAATGACAACTATACTGCGGTTGCTGAGCGGGTGACACTACTTATGTAGTAGGGAACCATAGCAAAAGGCATACCAAAAGGCCCGAAAGGTTTTTCGGGCCTTTTGCTATGCCTCAGAAGACATGTGGTACAAATTGTTACGGTTGGTGCAAAGGTGTAAGACGAACGAACGAACGAATGAATGAATGAATGAATGAATGAATGAATGAATGAATGAATGAATGAAGGAAGGAAGGAAGGAAGGAAGGAAGGAAGGAAGGAAGGAAGGAAGGAAGGAAGGAAGGAAGGAATGAATTCCAGTTCTGACATTTATTAGGATGTCTTGCGGGGCTCAGACATTAGTTAATATAAAAGTTCGACTCAAAGAAACGGACGCAGGTCTCCGAAATGACATCGGTTGTGCTAATATTATTGCTTCGGAAATTTGTAGCTGCCGTATAATCTATACACAGCATGGGTTAGGTGCCACCCAGAACTCCTTATGCTGTCGGAACATCACTTACCAAATAACTACATCCAGTACCGTACAAATTCTTTTTACCCGGTCCACCACCATAAAAGAAGGTGACGAATGTTCTTGTGAAAGAAACGCAGCGACAATGGGAAGACATCTCGCAACCGCGTCGGTAACACTGCTTCTTGGCGTAATATATAAATTGGCCTCCACGCTGTACGCAACAGAACGGCCAGAAGAAAAAGAAGGCAGGCACAAGACGAAGCGATGCTCCATCTACAGTTCCGTTTTTTTTTTCCTTCCTACTATGCTTGCGCTGTTCTCTATTCAATAAGATGCCCTGTCGTGCCGGAACTGGTCTATTGATGGTTAAGGCACCAAACTTGCTGACGAGCACGTGAATGTAATCACTGGTAAAGGGGCTCCATCCGCCGTCTCCCTAAACCGCTGGCAACGGATCGAAGTCTAAGGTTAGCAGAAAGATCGTGCCGTCTAGACTCGGCGCCAAAGTTCTCTTCGTCGGACAAAGAACTGAAGCCAGCAAGGCCGGGAGTTTCACGCGCGCGGTTGCCTCGCATTACGGAATGAAAAGTTGAGGAGTGGCGCCAGCAAGTCCTTTCATCACCGGTGAAAAGTTTTAAATTGAATTTATTGTCCCCAGGCTCGAAAGTTGCGTTTCGCACCTAGTGGCATCGGAAAATGGCATTGACATTGCCGAATCACTTTTTTGCACCATGAAACGAACATGCAAACGAGTGCGACATTAAAAAGAAAAAGAAGAAAACATGGATGCACTGAGAGTGTTCTGGCAAGAAGCGGCGGCAAGCCCTTTAAACAGTTTAGCCGAAGTAAAAAATTGGGGGACCTTAAGCTTCGTCTTTTAGAATTGAACGCGATAGCGATATCCTGTCCCTAGTGCGTACTTCAACAGCTTAGTGCATACTTCCTATGCACCCACTACGTGGTGTTAAAGGAATACGCGCAGTAACGTATGTGCCTTTTGTAATGGGCGACTTGTTTAAACCACGAAGCCGTTATGATAGTTACATGTTCTGACGCGCGATGGCAGTGTACGCTTGTACCACGCGATATTACTGCGATATTGCATTTTATACTGAAACGCCTATATACAGGACGCGTGTGTTTGTGAAACACGAGTTCTTTTGACTGCATTTCCAAGCAGAGGAAGCTTTTTTTCGCTGTAATTCCAAGCAGAAGCGTGGCTGTGTGGCAGAACACCCGCTTGCCACGCAGAAAGCCTGGGTTCGATTGTCACTCGGACCTGGAAATTTTTATTATTTCATTTGCATCTTTCTCGATTTTTCGGTCACGGACAAGATGTTGATTTTTCGCTCACAACCAACGACGCCGACACCGACGCCGACGCCTGAATTTCTGCGAAACGAGCTTTAATATATATTGCCGGCTTTGATTTTAGCTCAGTGGCGACGTGTGAACTCAGCTCATTGTCGATTTTCGTCCGTGGCCTAGGTCTCGTACCCCTATTATTTTCTTAAACCTGGAATTGTTTCTTCGTTGTTCTGACGGCTCTGAGTGTTCAGAATCGAAAACCGAACTTTCGTTGTAAGACTGCTACGTAATACTGTTATAAACGGTTTTCGAAGCCAATGGCTCTTGACAGTTGGCATGGGCCTGTTTGAGACAGCTGTCACTTTGTCTAGTCGCGCCTTGTTTTCTGGACTTCTCATTCCTTTCTCGTTGATTCGTTCATTTCATTATTTTGGGAAGACATGAAAGGCCCGCAAAGTGACCTAGGGTGAGGGGGGGGTGGGTGGGGGCGGCTTATGGAACAATTAAATACATAAGATAATGGTTACATACAAGAATCTGAAATTCTAAAGGAACACAGGAATTTGCATAATACGGAATTATACAGATGATAGAAAAAATAAATGAAAATAAATAGGCATTTAACAAAGAAGCAGGAAAGTGTAGTAGGCTTCATAGCATAGCCACGAGTATTGCATATGCATAAGAAACTTGGAAGACCTTTGATCTTAGCTGTCAAGAGTAGAACGTGATAGCGTAATTGGGCCCCGTGCGCATCACCTTCAAACGTGCCGCAAAGAAAGGAACGCCTGCGCGCGTAATTTGTTTCGTTTCAAGGTAACCTGGATGGCCTGCTTCAAGTACCGATGCGAAGTGCCCACTACGCCATAACTTTCGCTTTTTTCGAAGTACCTACTGCGCGTCCTTATGATGCCACGTGTACCTGCGCAGGTGCACACTTCGTTCATCCTGTTTCAGTTAACAATAATTAATTATGCAAGAACATTGTGTAATGGGTGTGCTGCTTTAATCCACCCAATCATTGCGCAGCGTTGAGTTGCCTATAAATACACTAGATAGAACACGGGCGCAAGTTCCTATAGAAGATGCAACGCATGGCGCTTCAGGCAGCATGGGAATGATGGGTAGTACACGGATTTGTCTAAACTTCGTTCTTTTGGCTCTGTTTGGCTTCGTGTGGCCTGCATCCGCTTTTTTATGCAAGGTCTTCAAACTGCTTTTGAAAAAGACGCTGTGTAGGCGTAACATCCACGCAACTTCAATTGTGATGACAGCTCTGGATATCTAATATTATAACACAGCAATAAACATTACAAATGTAAACCTATGACACAGACGCCATGCCGGGTTAGCGTCAGTTGTGGTTCTAATGTTGACTCCATTTTTATAGCAGTCCAATAATCATTACAATGGTATTCCTCTGACTCAGTAAGCTATATTCCAGCGTTGCTCGAACCCGGGGGAATACGCGAACGAAAGTGACGTCTGATATTCACATCCTCGCGCCGTAAAGCCCGGTTCGTTTCGATAATACTGACGTCTGTGCTCTAACGTGAGTGCTGACGTTATATTAGACCATAAGTTACCCAGTGTAGTCACCAGTAGATGCCAGTGTACTGGACGTTCCTGGTAAGCCCACGATATGCACGCAAGTACTCCACTTAACATCGATCCACCTCGTAACGCTTGCCTCAAAGCCAAAGAAAAAAATTACACCATTTCCCGCTAAAGGGAATCATGTGTAGATGTGAAGCAGCGGGCGCTAACGCTTACACTGGCGGCGGCGTTGACGCTGGCGCTCATCGCAGCGTTGCGCAGGAGAGAAAACTGGGGAGGCGCAAAGCACGCAGTGATGTAGCGGTGTTTCCTACTGGAACATGCCAATCGCTGCTAATGGGCAATGAGAGACAGAAGACTCCGACTGGACACAGAGACCCGCAGTCCGCTTTTAGTTAACGCGCACGCTGCGAATTTTTATTGTTCAACAACGCACAGGAGAAATCTCCCACCGGCACCACCTTGCAGGTCAAAATCCATTGCCATATATACGGAGTGGCCAGTGAACGGCTGTGCAGCGCGAGCAGTCAGTTTCTTCAACCAAGAAACTCGCTAGCAGACGCTGCCTGCGTCGGCGTCGCGAGGCGAGAGAGGGGGAGCGTAGGAGAGGAGAGAGAGGAGGGGACGCGCATGCGTAGTGGGGAGTGTGGACGCCACGGGCAGGGATGCCTAGAGGAGAGAGGGGGAGCTTAGGAGAGGAGAGAGAGGGGCGACGCGCATGCGCAGTGGGAGGTGTGGACGCCGCGGGCAGGGATGCCTAGAGGAGAGAGGGGGGAGCGTAGGAGGGGACAGAGGAGGGGAGGCGCATGCGCAGTGAGGGTGTGGTTGCCGCGGGGAGGGATGCCTCGAGGAGAGAGAGGGGGAAAGGGGGTTTTTTTATTTATTTTATTTTTTAAAGGGTTTGTGCATGCGCAGTAAGGGAGGCCACGCCGCACACCACCACCACCACCACCACCACCGGATTAAGCTTCGCCATAAGATGCTTCACATCTAAAAAAATACAGCATACGCTTCAGCGTTTAGCTTCGCGTCACGAACATCACAGACTAATACATGAACATTTCAGCTAGCCTACCACTACTGGTGCTCGTAGTGCGCACGTTAGTGGTGGTGTCGTTAGGCAACTATCAGCAACCTGTTCTCCCATTTGCATGTTCTCTAGGTACGTGAATGTGGATCAAATTTCTACATATGTTTACCGATTACGAGGAAACATATGTAGGAAGGAAACATATGTCCGCTCTTCTATGTTTACCGAGTACTACATCCATCCGACTCGTAACGTTATGCTCATTTTAAAAGTGCCCCATAGCAAACACCTTGATGCATGTTTTGAATATCACTGATTCCCGTGGTACGTGGGATCTGCCGAAATTTTTCTCTGTCAACTTTTCTCTCTGTTCTAACGCCCATGTGCGAAAGGAAGAGGGCAAAATCCCAGTACTCAACCCCTGGTCCACTAAAAATGAGGGGAACACACAGGTGACAATGACCAATTAAGATTTCTAGGCATGCGTAAGCAATAATTGAGAAAGAACTGAAAAAAACAGCGGGAATAACTCGGTGATAAATGAACACCGAGGCTGTATGTTTTAGCTTCCCTGTTTAACCATCGGGACGGAGTGCTTGGGCGGTGATTTTTGCTCATGCTTACGAAAGCAGAGCCTGTGCTCCCCCAAAATACTCTACAGATTCTTTATCCTCCATTCTCTGAGAGAATTGTTTTTTTTTTTTTTTTTTGAAATCGAAAGGTTAACACTAGATGACGGCATGTTCCTGTACGTGGTGTCATAGTGGACGCATTTGTGATGTGATGAAATCGTACAAGTTATATAGTGCGCTGTCCTTCTTGCTGAAGTTATATCTGCCGCGCTTGATTAGTAATTTTCTGGTGCATCAATAAGACAGTATGTTTCCGGCAAAAGTTATGAATGCGAACCGCGTGCGAATGAAGATAGCTCAAATGCAAGTACTCTTTCATTATTACAGGTAAATGGGCGCCCATTTTGCATATGTGAACGCATTGATGAATGCAATAACCTTCGCCAAGCAGGAAAGTGATTCGATCTGCGAGTCACGGGCCGTGGTAGCTTAGCATGTAAGGTGTCACGCTGCCAAGCTAGATGACGCGGGTTCGATACTCCGTTAGGGCGGCCGTATTTAGATGGGGGGGCGAAATGCAAAAAAAACACCTATGTGCCTAGACTTCGTAGACTCTAAAAAATCATCGAGTAAAATGGGTGTCTTTGTCCCGCAACAATAACCGTCATCCGGCTTGCTTGCGCTTCCTTTCTTGAAAACTCGGCGCTGGCCACTTTCCTATCAAGAATGCTACGTCACGCTGATAACGCGCATGTCGTTCGCGACCTGAAACTGTCGGGCGCGCGGCGATAATGCAAGGAAAGGAACGCAAGATAGATGACGATTATCGTTGTGGGACAAAAAAGACACCCTTTTTACTCGATCATTTCTTAGAGTGTAGAACCCAGGCTGGTCTAAATAAATGGCGCTACTAAAATGTCCCACGGTCTCTTATGCATTCGCCTAGGACGAATCGTAGCAGGAAGCAATCTCTTAACAACGAAGTTCTTAGTCGAACCTGCGCCGTCGTCGTTACGCAGATCGGTGAAAAGAACGTGTGGATACGGAGGAGAAGGCGACCAATGAGAAGTCGCGTTGGGTGCGCTCCGGAGAGGCCTTAACCAATGCCTTAACCAATGCGAGGCCGCCCCGGGCGCGAGGAGGAGGGGTGCGGTAGAGACGGGGCGACCGGCTAGGGACACAAGGGCGGTGGTTTATTTCCGAAGATGGGCCAGACGTCTCGTACGCCCAAAGGAAGAGGGCGTTGGTCGCGCGAGCGGCCACGAGAGTTCGCACGTGAATGATTCACTGCTTCGAGACTTTTCACTGCGAGGAACTGGCTTCTCAGGCGATTGTATTCATCTCGCCGCCCCCTAAAAGATTTCCGACCAAGCGTGGTTCTCAATTGCCTCCGCGTAGTTTTGTAGAGCCTCAGGAATCGGCCCCCCTATGAACAAGTGACAATGTCACGTGATGACTTCGCGTTATGCGACGTCATACTGACGTCACAAATTTTGCGATCTGTGGCGTTATGTTGTACAAGGCCCCACATGATTATTTGAATCGTCGTGTTCAGGCTGAATGCGTCGACGCCGACAGTCACTTTTCGCAATGAGGCATCGAAGGCTTTCGCCTCAATAATCATATCGCGGATTTATTGCGTAGAACCCCAGTAGTTATCAAAATATTCATCACTGTGCCATGTAGTACAGGAATTTTCCTATGCAAATTCACCGAAAAGGACGGAGCTTTGCGACGTCTTGTTCAAGGAGCAAGGCGCGAAAGAAAAGCCTCGTCCGGTGCCAACTTTCTGACAAAACGACTTCTTTTCTTCAAGGCCACGGCAAAAACAACTCTCACCGAAAGCCTTGGCACCGGATGCAGACTTCCCGTCTGCGGTTAAGTCGTTTACCTGCATTCTGCTTCGTGCAATTTTGTTCGCTTCGATGTTGCGGCGTTCGGCTTTCTAACTGGAGGTTGCGGGTACGATTCCCGGCCGCCACACCGACGTCTCGTTGGTGGCGGTGTGCAAACCGTTCATAGGATATAGCAAGGTTTCTGAGCACAATGTATCCCAGGCGATCAAACGTAGTTCCGAGCTCTCCACTAGGACGTCTTTTCGTAACTCTTGTGCTCTCTTAACAACCCAAAAGCTGAGCAAATTAATCAACGAACCAGTCAACATTCCTCACGGAGTTCTGTGTCGTACTTGTCGAGCATTCTTTTAACAGAAACTTCCGTTCATAGTCGTGCGCACGAATTAGGCGGAGGAGGGGGGGGAGGTGACTGTCTTTTTCCCCGTTTGATGAGGCTTTTGTGTCTTTCTTCTAACCCTTTCAGACGCCACCTATGAAAAACTGTCTGTAAATGGGTCAAAATAATAAAACGTTATTTCAACGCACTCAGTATACTATTGCAACCAAAATAATGTCATAATATGTTCATTTATGCGTGTTATAGTAACTTATTCTAATTAGGTTGTAATTAAATATCTGCTTATCCTGAAGTCATCCATGCTCTATTTTGGCAAAAATAGAATGAAATCTCGGGCTAGAAATATAGTAAAAATTCATTTTTCGTTATGTCCATTTAGAGCAAAGAAAAAAGTATACTTTTAACATGGCTCGCAGGACGCGGCTCCTCGAACGACTCGTCGAACGGGGTAGTGCCTTCAGAAAATGTCATCATACGCAACAGCACGCTGCGAAATGAAGTTAAATGAAGACAAGTTATTATGCAGGAGGTTCAATCTATCCGAAGCTCAATGTATCTCGCTCTCTCTTAGCCCCTAGTTGATACAAGGAGCAAAAACAAGCAATGTACACAATTGTGTACATAGCGTCTCAAAGGGCTAAGTATCTACGTTCTGCACCTAAAAGATTATTTCTGCACTCCGGTGGCATAGTTGAAGTGCTATCGCTCTATTGGCCTACATTTCGCCTCATTTCTAACGGGCACGATGTCCCAACACATTCCAAAAACGGAATATCTACAGTGTAAAAAATTCTCAAAACTGATATGATCTCGATTTATTGCCTTTGGCATTCTAAATGAGAGAGAGAGAGAACGTGAGCAATGGCAGGAACGGAAAAAGACACGCTGGAAGCGCGAAACTGTTATGCGGGAGAACGTAATTTAGGGATCGCCGAATTGTCCTTTACAATATATGGCGGTTGCCTAACGTGAACATAAATCTAAGTGGTCACGCAATATCTCTTTTAACGCGCATCAAAATACGGTTGCCGTTGCCTGAAAGCGCGCCCGCGACCTCTGACACAGCAGCGCAGCGGCATAAGCAACTGAGCCTGCGTTAGTAGAGTTATCCAATCTCAAGACACCGACGCACAAGCACGATCAACGAATCAGCTGCATGGAACTAAATCTTCCACCTGTTCAGGTTCTTATTCTGGCAGCAGTGACGGGAACGTAAACAGGAGACGCAACACCGATTTTAAACACGAGCTTCCAGAAACACAAACAACGCCTGGCTTGGTTCCTCCCTCAGCGGCTTTTGGAAATGAGACAGGGGCTTTGTTTTGACAGGTCGTCATTCTTTTCAACACTTCCGTGGGTGTGGAGCGTGACTTCCCGTCCGTCGTTGCATCACTCTCCCTGAAATGGACGCGCGCCAGGTTCAGATTTTACGCGTCACGGGTTCAGCTCTCGCTGATTCATACACTTTGGCAGCGAACAACGGGGCAGACGCGTGAGGCCGATGAATGATTGTTATTAATACAGGTTTGTATAGATGAACATAATCACACAAGAGCTAGCTGGCGGTTGCAAACACAGGGGGGCGCTACGCCTAGATATTTGCCCTATAGAACAGGGGTCGGCAACCTGCGACCCGCGGGCCGCATACGGCCAGCGGGGGGAGTATTATGCGGCCCCTGGCCTGACGTCATAACCACCACCCCTCCTCTCGTCACTTGCTCTCTGAAGGCCGACATAAATGTTGTTACCTCAGGTGGTGTTACAGAAGAACAAAGAAAGGTCGCTTCCAGTTACCATTGTCCCCTGTCTTCACATTTACCTAGATAACGCCTTTATTTCCATTCTTTGGCCAGGTCCAAAAAAAAAGTGAAGAAGATCAATTCTAGTAATACTACGTCAAGGAAGGACATTCATCCAAGGAAAAGAGAAACTTGTGCCCGTTATGCTAGCAGATGGCAGGGCTTTTGAGCTGTAACGTCATATTTCCCAGCACCACGGTAGTGAGTCGAATCTTCGTCTCTTCCCTTGTTGCAAAAGTGTTGTGGGAAATACGAGCGTACCGTTTCGCCAGAAAAATTCAGCCAAATATTACGGCACTTAAAGGGACACTGAAGGGAAAGAATGAATCGGTTTAGATTCATAAAATATTTTCTGTGAACTCTAATATCATTAATTTCAATGTGCTAAGTTTACCAATACAGGCGAAAATCACGGTTAAAGTTCCAGTTTTAAATCTCGCGCCGAAATCTCCACGCCGGGCGTCACGGACTTCAAGTTGTATTTGTTGTATTTTGGCGACGGTGGTAGGAGGAATTGAAACAATGAACCTGTTCAGATTGGTACATTGTACTCTGAGAACTCTAACTTTGTTTGTCATCATATTAGGTTCAAAGGAAAGAAGAGGAATATTAAGGGCTCGTTTTCTTTTATTGCACAATATTAAAAGAATAGACGCCATGATATTACTTACAGTATTAATATAAATTGACGCAATATTAATAAGAACTAACTGATAATCAAGGTAAGGAAAGTGTAGGTGATGTTATTTGTAGACAGTGGGATCTAAATGAGAAGAAATTCAAGTGGACTGAAAGATAAATTGCCGCCGGCAGGGGCCGAACCTGCAAGCTTCGAAGATTGCAGCTTTAGGGAAGTATCGTATGCACCGAAAGTACCAAAAATTAGAAAATATCAAGAAAACAAAAGGCTGGCTGCGCGTGACACGTTCGCAGCCTTGCTTTTGTCGAGATCGCGCGGAAGCCACCACTTGACTCTTCTCCACCAATAGGGACACGCAGACATCATCACGTGCCCTAGCTGGAGGATTCTGGCGCAAAGATATAGGGAATGTCACTTGCATTAACTTTATACAGGTCGCTTAGTGGCAGCAGTACCGGCTTAAGGAGCGGAGTTCAGCCCCCGTTTATTGTTTCGCACAGTGTTGTTTGTGCAGTAGTATCTGTACACGATACATTATTGAATGTATCGGAAATACAGATACAGATACTCGCCTTACTAGACGTATCTCGATAGAGTTGCGAGACACGCAAGGAGAATATAACACCGGTGTCACACAGTCATGTTAAATAGCGATCGGACCTGATCTGGATCGAAGTTCTTGATCGGGATTGGCGCCTTTACACGAGCTCTTAAGGGGGCCAATAATTGCATAGAAATCTGATCCCGATCGGTCTTAAGCGTGATCAGCAGCGCACCGTGTCACACTGGTGTCAGATAGTATCTATAATACATCTATTTTCGATACTGCACAGCACTGGGTGTTGCATACACACCTTGCTTTTTGCGCCGAATCAAAAGAAGAACGACCCCACAATGCGACCCATGTGATAATCCCAATGCGTTAGTGGACCATGTCATTGGTGAACGCACACAATACCAAAAAGAACTCGTTAAACTGAGTGCTTGGTTGAACATCCTCGAGAGACAACTCATAGTTAGCAAAGTGCTTGGACCGTGGCCACATGCTGACAGTGGATGACGCGGAGTGGACGCTCATCCGAATTTTTAATGAATACAGCCTTAACGAACTGTTAATAATTCTCATTATTGCTCCCTTTAATAGCATTGCGTTATTAATATACATATCTAACAGTCATGTCATGTGTAAGTGCGCTGAAAAATTATCTGTATGGGCTCTATCCGCAGTAATCTGTGTGACCACCCTGTATGTATTGGATTATGTCATTAGATCCTGCTCATTCTCTATATGTACATATCGTGCATGTAGTACATAGCGCTTCTGATTACTTTTCTCTTTCCTTATTTCAATTATTCTTTCAAGGTCTTAAAGGCTTTGTGTTTCTTCATTACTACTATCATGGTGATGGGATAGCGAGTATCCTACCCTCCCACGCTTCAAAGTGCATCTCTTAGGCGCCCACCTCAGCGCTGGGCGGCGTCGGCGTCGTCGTAACCGGCAAAGAAAACGAGGACGAAAGAGCGCGAGCGCAGAGTGATGTGGATGATGAAAGATGGCGATAGCTAGGAGAGCGCTAGGAGCATGGAACGACAGGGGCGCGACGACAGGTTCCGCGGTGGCAACTCGCAGTGTCACAGTAGTGCGCGCCTTCATGCGTTGGCAGGAGTGGAACGCGCCCACGCGCTGCCCTCCGCGGTCTCCCCGTTAGCGAGGCAGTCACGTCTGCAGCGGTTGGGTGAAATGGGCTGCACTTAATTGTCCGCTCCAGTCTCTCTACTCTGGCGTTCTCTTCGTAATGTAAACTGTGTACCTATATACAAAATAGTCTCATCCAGTTCTTTCGGAACATTGAGCGACGCAACTGTGGAAGTGCGTCGTCTGCTGCTTCTGTAGCTAAAAGAGCTGCCCGAGCCGAGGCTCAACGCCGCCGACGCCAGAATTCAGAGGTGCCACCGCCGAAGCAGAAGCAAAGCGCCGTCGCCGGGAAGACCCGGGAGTGCGTGCCGCCAAAGCTCAAGCTCATCGCCGCCACCGAGAGGACCCAGAAGTGCGCAGCGCCGAAGCAGAAACTTATCCGGGCTGCTGAGACAACCCTACTGTTCGCACTTCCGACGCCATAGCGAAAGGCAAAGCGAGGATCGCGAACAGTGACGGTGCAACAAATACTTTTCAACGACAGTTTGCACAGAATCCGTGTGGGAGTGTGTTCAGTGAGTGATTGGCTTTGGTTACAAAACGATGTGAAACCGCTACCGCTATCCAAGAAGCTGCGCTCAGAATTCGCATGAGGCAGTAGCGTAGCCATCGGTGCTTTGTTTTTTTTTTTGCGATATTGGAATAAACAAACAAGTATATAGATCAGTAAAGTTGAAAGTTGGGCGAGTTGGTGATAGTTCATGTTTACGTGGGAAGCAGCGCACTGAGACAAGGCACGAAAAGAACGAAGAAAGACAAGACAACCGCTGCACTCGCAACTAGTTTATTTCAACTGTTGTAGCTTGAAAGTCATGGTCACACGTGGTACGCCTTCATGTTTGTATATTAACCATGTTTTCTTCGAAATAAACTAGTTGCGAGTGCAGCGGTTGTCTTGTCTTTCTTCGTTCTTTTTCGTGCCTTGTCTCAGTGCGCTGCTTCCCACATAAGCATGAAGTATATAGATATTTAGAGAACGTTGCAGCGAATGCTTTCAGCATTACAAAGCGCATATAACTGCAGATTCACTGCCACAGGCAAGCATATGCAGCAGCGGTATGCGCACAGGCGTGAAAACGTGCGCAGGCACAAAGCAATGGCGTCCACGTACTCAAACAATAGACGCGTCGCGGGCAGCAGCGAGGCAATGAAAGAGCGAGGCACATTTGTTGTCCGGCTCGTATTCGCTTCGGACAGCTATCGCGGGTCCCGAAGTTAATATAATCAGAATAAAAACGCTCAGCTATGGTGGAGGGTGGCATAACACGTGCCTTTCGCGAACCGTCCCAGCTATTCGCTGGGACGGTGTTGGAACACGTTTACCCCCTGGGGTCCTATCTCGGAGCATTCCGTTCACGTCTCACCGGAGACGACTTCCATTCGTACGTGTTCCCCAGAAAGGCAGCTGCCCCCCGTGGCACCGAAGCGCAACGGTGCGGCCGCCGGCCCCGCTCGGGACCTTAATTAAAAGCCGTATATTTTGCCGCGGAGCAAGTAAAAAAAAAAAACAAAAAAACAGAGAAGTTACCTTTGAAGTTCTTACAACAAACAGGAGCACTACTATTCGTTATCGTTTTTGTGTAGGTGGTTACGTTAACTCGGAAGTTCACCGTGAAACTTCACCACCACTTAATACAAAAAGGCCACGACATTGACTTTCAGTGGATACCTGGACATTGTGGTATCAGCGGAAATGATTCCGCCGATAATGCTGCTCGCCAATCACACCAGGAAGAAAACATCATCCCAATTCCGCTTTCAAGAACAGACGCTGCGAGGCAGATTCGTCACCTGGCCCGCAGTCTCACACTGACTGAGTGGAACGCGCCAAACATACAACAGACCAGACTGCATCAACTTAACCCTTCACTGCAACTCCAGCCTCCATCCGGCCTTCATCGTCGCGAAGCTTCGCTTCTCTATCGCCTTTGGTTGGGAGTTGCTTTCACAAAGCATATACAACGTTAATCGGAGTGACTGACAGTGCGGCATGCGATGTTTGCGGCACCGACGAAAATATCGAACACCTGCTGTGCCACTGTCCTCGTTTTGCCTCAGAGAGACAAGTACTTGCCAACGCATTGCGGCGACTGGACGATCGACCACTTTCTGTGCAGGTGATATTACAGCACCGTCCACATCTCTCGACAGCCCACAAGGCAGTGAAAGCCCCTCTTGTGCTTTTTGAGGACGACGGGCTTGTGTGAACGCCTCTAACTTGCGGTGCAGTTCCACACACTGCACTGAATTTCACTGCCTCTCTCTCTTTTCCTTCTCTTCCCTCCTCTCTCTCATCTTTCTATTCCCCTTCCCTAATCCCCCAGTGTAGGGTAGCCAACCGGAAGTCTTTCTGGTTAACCTCCCTGCCTTCTCCCCTTTCTGTTTGCTTCCTTCCTTCTCCTTCTTCTATAAACTACCGTGAGTTCTGGCGGCAGCTACCTGGGAAACCGGATGTGG
>JALIZH010028626.1:0-16592 GCA_030522465.1 Rhipicephalus appendiculatus | reverse complement strand
CGGATGCTCTCAGCCGGGAGGTTTCCTGTAATAAGGAGGGCGTGCGCATTCGGATTTAGTTACGACATCCTTTGTTTCATTTGTTTTCTGGTGTTTTATTTGTTTTGTCATTTTTTCCGTGTTTCTTTTCGTATTTCTTTATTTTCACCGCTTAATAAACCTTTAGGTTTGGTCTGCCGAGCAGACATTGAGAAAGGTTATTATTTGTTTTGTTTTTTCTTTGCCGATCTTCTCGCTCGCCATTTGCCTCGAAGTTAGGTGACTTGTGTCTTGAACGAGATTGGATTAAGGCAAAGGTCTTCAAAACGTTAGAGGCGCTACCACATTGTTTTGTTTAGGGCCGTTCCGCCAACGTTCTAGTGTGGCTGCTTTTCTGCCGATAACGGGTTCAGGTATAACATTCCAGCAAAGAGTTCGGTAACCTGGCATATCTCAGGAGAGGTTGTGTGCTTGCCTTGTCGCTGCTCGGGTACTGTGCGGATTTGATCGCTAATGTCAGTCCCAGCCTTCGACCTGCGGAGACCCTTTCGACCGAGAGCACCACTTACGGACCTGCTGACCCCTCTTTGGCGAGAGAGAAAATCTGAGCCGGAGGCGTTCCTGACCTGCTGCGCTGCCAGGCCTCTTCATGGTGCAGCGTTGGGCTGCCCCTTTGCGAGTCCTTTTCCCGGCGGTGGACGAGCTGTTGTGACCGGCACCTGGACCGACGTAGGAGCGGCGTCCCCTGTTCTACGAACAAGTCGCCGAGGGGCTGCTGGCCTGCTGACAGACGTTCCAAACGCGTGTATTGTCCTTCCGAGCCGGGAGCGAGGCGCCATGCAGTCCGACGTCGCAAGGTATTCGACGAGTCGACCACAAAGGCTTTCGGTCGCGACATGCTCTTTGGGGCGACGGCGGCGTCGCCGCGGACGACAACACGCCCCCGCTAATTGCGTGTCGAGCGGCGGACCTTTGATGCGCCCAGTTGTCCGAGTGTGGGACCGCTCATCCTGCGGCCGTCTCACGCCACGACCTTGGCACCACTGGTGCAATGCTGTGGCCACACCCCTGTCGAGACACGTGAACCTGGGCGGGTGTGGGCGGCACCGTCGGAAGTGGCGTGTGTCGCGTGATTGGACAGCCCAATTTGGAGCCTTTCCCTCATCTGAGGATCTAGGGAAAAGAGACTCTTTATAATCAGCCCCCGAGAGTCTTCGACGAGGAGTCGACAGTTGGAAGATGAAACTGTAGACATCCATCACTTGTACATTTTGTAAATACAGTTGTTCTTGTAACCTCCAAGCGTCCTGAATGTCGGCCCCCACTCTCTAAGGTCACCCGACCCTTCTTGGTGGCATCAATGTCCCCCGCACCCGGTCCCTCAGTCGCAACAGCGCTGAATGTCCGACAAACTAAGAGGGCTAATTCAACTGACTGAAACACTGCACCTCAGTTTGAATGGGAAGATGCGGTTTGAAACTTTGCGAGAAATCTGCATGGTGTGCCCTCATTCTGTCCCATGTTAGCAAGCCACTGAACTCTTATTTAAACTTCAGAACAAGCTTTGTGTGTATATATATGCGTGGGCTTAGGCATGCGCAAGTGGGAGGGGAGGACAGGGGGGTGCGCGCCGCTTCCTTGATCAAATAATGGTGGGGGGTGGGCGCAATGTCTGAGTCGTGTCTCACTATATTTTCACTGAGTCGTGTCTGTTCCGTCACTGTTTCAAGAGCAGGGTTACGACCACACAGCTTTCGGAGCATAGTGGCGGCTTAAGGCCCTTGATGCTGCATTCCAATGACTGCTCACTTCCCATTTTTAGATGCGAAGGATCTTATGCTCGAGGCTGTGTCCGTCCCTCCCGCGTCCCGCGTCCGGTCACTTTCAGAAAGTAGGGAAGCACCCACTATGCGAACCAGAACCCTGTATTACAATAAGGCCGTCAACCACCACTACAGTCACTAGAGTCATAGACGAGAGCACAGAGTGGCTGCTTAGCAATGGCTAGGCATGTGCTGGGTGCAAGCAAAGAATAACACGCAATACCAGTGGTGTCTGTCGCCCACGTTGACTCCATTCCTTGATCTTGTTTGCATGTGCTTGCGGCACCTTTGCCTTTCTCTCCTTCCCGCGCCCAGCGTCCCACACCCCCTCTCTCTCCTCTCCTACGCTCCCCCCTTTGTCTCCTCTAGGAATCCTCTACTCTACGGAGCGGCGCCCTCGTCCCGTTGACACCATTCTTTTATCGTGCTTGCATGTGCTTTGAGCGTCCCTCCTTCCTGCGTCCCACACCCCCACAGCTCATGCGCGTCCCCTCTCTCTCTCCTCTCCTACGCTCCCACTTTTTCTCCTCTAGAAATCCTCTACTGTACTGAGCGGCGCCCGCGTCCCACACCCCCCACAGCGCATGCGCGTCCCCTACCCCTCTATCTCCTCTCCTACGGTCACCCCCGTTCTCTCCTCTAGGAATCCTCTACTCTATGAAGCGACGCGCACGATAGGTGCTCTCTCCTCTCCTATCGGGGAGAACCGCTCAAGTTTGCTCGCCGACGCCAGCGCTTACCATTCCCCAGCCGGAAAAAACGTACAACTATAGCCGGACACAACCCCCACGCTCCCTTTGGTTCCCATGCATTTTCGAAGTGCGCGCTGCACGTGAAACACCCCTCGTTCCGCGATGTCACCCCGACAAGGAAGAGGGAATTATTGCTGCGTCGTCAACTGTCACAATGGCCATACAAACACGAAGGGGTCCACTCCACCAGTGAAACTCTCGCGGTTCCCAGACAGATGGTACGAAAAAAGCAGGCGACAGGCATGAATTACAGCCATGCGCTGATTACACCAGCGATACAACTGCATTTGCCGCTGGAGATGCGAAATTCCTGCTTGAGTGGGCACGACCGCGACAACTATAAAAAAGAAAAAAATCATTAGCCGTTGTTGCACTTCCATTGGTTTTTTCGCTGATTCAGTGAACTACTTGTTACTGCGCCACACGGTGCACTTTGGATAGTGACCAAAATAAAATGCCTTGACAGAAATTGGCTCTTCTCGCGCAGATTGCACAAAAAAAAGTTTCTGAAAGCTGGGCGCTCGTCATGTTCCTATTTTACTCCCCGGACAGCCACGAAGCAAAGGTAGACCATTGTAAGAAAACGTCGTCGCTTCATTTTGATTTTCCCGTGTATTGGGAAGCATGTTTCCTGTTGAACCCAGTGCACGCCTACGTGCGCGGTTTCTTGCTTCGGACTCCTTGAAGCAACTATGCTTTAAAAACGCTGCAGAACCTCCTAAGTTTCCTGTTGTAAAAACTGGGTTATTTAACAAACAAAATCTAGAACCACTGCAAAATCTCGGTGGTTTTTTTCCGCCCCTGGTTGCTACAAAGCAAAAGGCAAAGTATTTCGTCGAATACTCGGATGCGCAACTTCGAAGCGGGACAATGGGCGCACAGTAAACATAGGACTAGGAGTCTTTTCAAGACATAAATACTAGGATCCACTGAAGTGCTTTTATATTTGTTACTATTCAGTATACAGTATATTGTCATTGATTTGCTATACGAGCCTACTTGTCCAGAAACGAATTTTGTTAAAAGCGCTATTTGCGGATTAGCTGTGGCCTTCCGCTAGCTCATTATTATTTGTTCATTTCCCCGACGTTTTCAAAACGTATAGTATGTTAATTAAGGACACAGGGTAGGGTAAAATATATGAAAAAAAATCCAAATAATTTTTTGCTTGTTTAGAATGATTAGGCCTTCCTTAACAACATCTAGTGCCTCGCACTCTTTGGCGCGTTCTGATTGAGCCAAAAGGACCAGGTTTTCGACACCAACTGATGATTAACGCAGCTCTTTTTTCTCAGACCACGCACAACCTGAGCATTCTGCCTGAAGTAAACATTTCAAAAATCAAAATTTGTAGTTTCTCTGAGCTTAGCAGGTTTATAAAAAGGTATTCCGGCTACCTAAAGGCACATGGTGCAGTTTTTTCAAACACGCCTGTCATTTACCGAGTCCACTTGCATAGAAACGGGGTTCTGTGCATTTTGTTTTAGTTTAGTCGAGCCTTTGTTGATTTTGTTCGGGCAGCAAGAGGTATTCTCATGTTGCCACATCAACGAAAATGTTCCGGAAGTGCAGTATAATTGGAAGTAGACGCGCTTCATCTACTAACAGAAACGAGACCGGGAGCAATTGTGCGATCACTTCAGCGAGAAAGCTTTGTTCTCATTCCGTGTCGCCGCAAGCAGAAAATGTTACATGCAGTGGGAATGGCTAATCTTTGATTTATGCGGATCTTCTACAAAACGGTGATTACGAGTATTTATGTTTGCACTGAATGCGGAGGAATCGCGGCACTCGTAGAGAACCCAGTGAGTCATGTTCCTTCGAATGAAAACCCTCAGAACTGCCATCTTTGCAACCGTTCTAACTTTCAAAAAGGCATGCATGGGCCGCGTACAGTCTTCCAGTGCCGTTTCGCATATCGCCGAGGGGAAAAACTGCGATGCGGTTGGATGAGATTGACTGCCATCGACAGTATTTGGCCTATAGAGACACAGAAGATATGACAAAACAAGCCAGGAAAGCAACAAAACAAGAAAAGAAGCGAAAAGCTGATTCGTGCGTTGACTATATGGCGTGCTGCCATTAATAAAATTGTTCAGCACATCTTCGTTTTGAACAAAACATGAAATAAGCTTGCTCTTCAACTTCTACTCACAATATCTCGAATTCAACTTTTTCGTTACATTTGCCCCATACTTGAAACAGCAGAAGGCCGACTTTGAACCAAAATAAGCCAAACATCTATATGGAGCTACTGAACTACATTGGTGTACGTATGCGGGATGATTCTTATTTTTCTTGTAGCTTTCTTTAAAAAATATTGACAAGAACTACTTGTTTTGATTAAAAATTTGCGAAAATGTGAAGACTTCAAATACGAATGTAAATCTAATTTGGTTGCAAGAAGATACGCCATTAAATAAAATGAAATAAACCCGAAACCTTAACGTATTAGTTCCAGAGAAAATGGGTCATAAAGAAGGCTTGAAATACACGGGAGGTATAGGGCGTACCCTGTGCCCTTAAGATGTTCTTCAACGAAAATGAATTTATGCTGTTTTTATTACGATGACGCGCAATGTAATTTTTATATCGCGTTTCAGTAGGCGATTTCAATTGATAATGTATACACGGGCTTGCTTTTCATATCCCGCTTAGAATATATTAATTTAAGTTAACAAGAAACACCACTGAGATGGAAGTTGCGGCTGAGTAATCCTTAGTGCGATGCTTCAGTGGTGACATTGGCTCGGTGCTCAAAAACTGGCACGGCCCCTTATGCATTCACTTTGGACGACGCGA
Organism: Rhipicephalus appendiculatus; assembly: GCA_030522465.1. Lineage (NCBI taxonomy): Eukaryota > Metazoa > Arthropoda > Arachnida > Ixodida > Ixodidae > Rhipicephalus > Rhipicephalus appendiculatus. The sequence continues at coordinate 11,236 of JALIZH010028626.1, read as the reverse complement.
AGGGGGAAGCCATCTTATTTTTCCTCTCAGCCGATGTACTAATGATGCCCCGCCGCCATTCGAAAGCTTTCAACACCTAACGTGCTTTTGCACTACCTTAAAGATCACAGGCACCTCACCTTGTTCTCGATTGCCTCCCTGATCGGACCACCGTTGACCAAGCCATGATGCGATGTGATGATGTCATCATGCGACGTGACGTCACTGTGACGTCGTGGCGGAATCACAAATGTTGGCGATGCGTGACGATGCTCGACGCCGTCGGTAAATTTTTTCCCTGATGATGATGCATCTGTGGCCTTCGCCTTAATACGAAGAGATATCAATTGGTACCGCGCAAACTGGCAGCCAAGCTAAGGTTTCTCGCGTGTTTGTGATCTTACACAAGGAGATATTTAGTCAGCCGTAAGGACAACAGCAGTTACAGGTAGTGGCACAACGGGCCATTCGTGTTCAACGATCAGTTGAAATCGAAATCGCCATTCAACATCAGTTCAGTTCAATAACTCCAATAAGTTGAAATCAGAGGGCGCGCATGCACAATGACGTTTAGGTTCGATTAAAAAAAAAGCTCTCGCTTTTTGAACAGAGCGGGTAATTCAGTAATAAGCTTGTTCCGCCCATTCCTGTTGACCGCGTTTATCACTATTACGCGTAGTTATCGATGTTGGCACTCTTTGAATGGAGACGTACTTACATCGCATGTCGAGAAGGTCCGATCGTTGTAAGGCATGGAGTCAGCGGCCGTCATGCTTTGTCGTAGCCCCAAGGGGCGCGAAGCTTTGAACTAGACCAGAAACGAGCGCCTTTTTACGAGACTGTAGCCGCGGTGGATATCACAATTCGGTCAGTTGAAGAACTCTGCCAAATCACGTGGCTGTGCATGTCGACATTATGCAGGTAACATTGCCATGGCGGTGAGTTGGCACAGCGCAGGTGGTGTGCAAGAGGAAGTGTTTGATAAGAAAGTATGCATTGCGTGAAAGAAGGGCGATTTTCGAGCGCCTCCTTTCTTTGTTAGACGCAGAAAAGTGAATCGAAAACATCCGCTTCTTTCGTAGATTCAGCGAGGGCTCGCACCAGCAGCCGCAATACCGCAAATGAGCAAGCGAGGGTTTGTTGTTCAGCTGCGACCTGGTGCGAAGATGACGCGTTGCGTGTGGCCTCTGGCAAAAACTAATGTTCCACACTCGCCGCATGGGCTTCGTGCGGCACTGGCTAAGGCTGCTAAGGATTGTACGCACACAGGTACACAACGAAGTGAACGCGGAAGCGCCTTCGTTGTAGCCGTCTTGGTAGATCATACGACGCGTAATTCGAATGTTGTGGATAAAGAACCCACCAATAGAAAGGGTGATTTTTTTTTCGTTTCTTTTAATCAATTTCAAATTACGTCAGTATTACTACACTACACTTAAATACAATAATTACTGTCAGCAGGTAGTAAAGCGAATAAAGTAAAAAAATGAATAAATAAACGTTGTCTCAGACATCACGTCACCTCATAGGTCCAGGCGCGGTTCACTGGTCGTAGCGGCGCAGGGCTCTTGTCAAGCGCGCATCGATTAAGGTCGCTCTCGAGAGGGGTAGCGCGTGCACTCATTTCTTTCGTGACCTGTGCCTCTGCCCATGCATTTCACTAAATACTACATGTGGCAATATACAAGGGGATGTACGTACTTGGTGAAACGTATTACAATATAGGATAGATTGGACATCCAGGTATGTCATATATTAAATTTTGACCCATACAATTAGTAGAAATTAGTGTAAACAGCAAATAGTAGAATAGCTTCGGCGAAGTGGTCGTTGAAAACGTCGGCTGTAGTGAGCTTACAACTCATGAGACACAACACCCATAAGCAGAATGTCTCACCCAATGGGCTAAAAATCCTTGCTTGCCAAAAGTGCCAGCCTTATGAATCTGCCGTGCCGGCCGAACGTGCGAGGGACCCAAGCTCCGCCGCACAGATAACTGCGACAAGACACTGACGAACACAAGAAGAGGAAGTAAGCCGTGCTGATGCCGCAAGAAAACGACGTTCCAGGGAAAGCCGTAACGCAGAACAACCGGAGGAATAACAAGCGCGCGATACAGTATACGTCACCGGGAACAGTTAGCGCACTATTCGAATACTATTTTACTTTCATGCTCACCCAACATAGTCCTGTCGCGGCAGCACTCCTGCGTTTCATGGTTGCCTCGGCACTGTTTCTCGTCATTATACCAAGGCACCAGCAAACACAGGTGAATAATAGCAATCGCCTAATCATCATTTAGAAGAATTTAAGAGGAGGTTCTAATCGAAATATAACTAAACATACTTGCAACTTTAGACCCAGAGAACACTTCCAAATACTTGCACACAAATGCATTCGCGAACGTTCGCGCAGGTGCCAAACTCAAAGGCTCCGTTATGGATTCGCCTAAGATGACCTGAAGGCCAAAGCCGTCTTCTTTTCTTCTCAGCCGATCTATCGAACCAGCCGACCCTCCTCCGAAAGCCTTCTGCACCTCCCCTCGTTTTGCAGTGCCCGCGTGATTACTTCCCGCTAGTCCGGCTCGTGCGCCAAGCCGACGCTTCCTTCTCTGCCCTGCTTACAAAGTTCGGAGACGGGAGACCGCTGGACAAAGAAGGGGTGCTGCTGCTGGAGAGCTGATTCGTAACCGCCAAAGAAGCCTTGTGTCGCGCACCTTGGGCCATTCGCGTCTTCTATTCGAGCGACGAGGTGAACAAGTTCAACACGTTCGTTGGCCCTCAGCAAAGAAAGCTTTGAAAAGCTTTGATGAAGCGCGAAACGACACACGGGCAAGAGAAGACATATGGACACCACGCAGCGCTCTATATGTGCCATATGCGCCTTCTCTTGTCCGTGTGTCGTTTCGCGCTTCATCAAAGCTTTTCAAATGAACCACCAACAAGCCCACATTGCAACTCTCCTCAGCAAGGAGGAGACGAAGAAGTCGTTCGAGCTCAAAACAAGTACATCGGGCGCGCGACCCAAGAAGCCATGCAAGAGGCAAAGGCAAAGGTGGCTACAATGTCCCACACAGAATTTGCCAACTTACCAATAGATTACCATCGTCCATGACAAGCCCTACATGATCGCTACCAACATTGACGTCGTCGACGGGCTAGTCAACCGGGCGGTGGGAGCTATGAAGCTTTGCGAGCGAGGAGGGGTGGTGGATGAAGAGGACGCCAACTTCCCGAGGCGGCTGTGGCTCCAGTTCGACGTCCCCACAACAGCTCGCTCGTCTCCGCTCTCGTCACGCGGTAGCCGAGGCCGCGCGAAACGGCTACGGCGTCGATCCATCGTGCATACCCATCTAACCTCGCGCGTTCACCCTCACCATCGACCGCAAGACGGGCGTTGCTTGTAGACGACGAAAGTTCCCCCCTCGTCCAAGCCAGTGCAATAACGGTACACAAATCACTATTCGGTCATCTACGAATACGTAAGACAAACCCGCAGAAATTAGTGTACGTGGCACTCAGCCGATGCACCAAAGTACACAACCTATATCTGACCAATGCGAATGGGGACCATCGCTTCTATCACAAGACAACGAGGACAGGGCTCAACGAGTTTCAACGTCTCGACCAGCAAAGGCTACCCACGCTGACGCGACGCTACCTCACTACTCTGCGTCCGCCTCGGTGAAACAGTGGGAACGGTGCTCGGCTGCTGACACGAAGGCCGCGGCAGTCGCATTTCGATGGAGCCGAAATGGTAGAGGCCCGTGTACTGTGCGATGTCAGTGCACGTTAAAGAACACCACATGGTCCAAATTTCCGTGGTTTTGGGACATGATTCCGTACTGATAGCAGCGGACGTGCTCTGCTTCACGGAAACTTGGAATACTGCAAGTCCCAAAGTCAAAGGCTACGACGCGGTCGTCTGCATCGACAATGCAATACATCGGTACAGAACTGAATTCAAACACGGTCCCTTCGTGCTCTTCGGAGACTTCAACGTGCACATCATTGCTGACGACTGGCTAGTCCCACACATGATGTCCCGCTAGGATATCTCGTGCAGCTCGTACGACCACAAGCGTCCCACGACCATCAGAGGCACCTGCATCGACATTGTCTTCACTAACTTTCCACTACATCTCATAATTCAAGATCCCCTCACCACGTACTTCACTGAACACAAAGCTGTAAATTTCAAAGAGAAACATGGTCCCAGAGCTCATTGGGAACAACCCTCCTTTGTGATCAGTAACGTAAAACAATAGTACATTATCTACATAATTGCATCTATATGATCTTATGTATATAATTGCATCGATGTGTAAATTATAACACATATCTCTATAAGTCTATATACAATCACCCTATAACAACGTCTCACGTCTTTATATGATGTGTGGGGCGAACGTTTCATGGTTTTACCGATAAGCGTTGGAGCTTCGCCCCACTCATCAGCATTCACTTCGTGGAGATGGCGTGGATTTTTTTGTCTTGTTTTTCAAAACAATAAAATATTCTTTATTGCTAAGGAACACAGGAAGCAGCTTTATTGTCACGGTCAGATATATTTTTGAGAAAAAAAAGGGGGCGGGCACGGCTGAGCAGGAATTGTGTGATAGGAAATTCAACGCGATGGCAAGAAACCGCGTCCTAAAGTCCGGTGAATACAGGGCCGGTATGGCCATTTTCCTTCTTTTGGAGACTCAAGAACTTTCTGGAGACGCTCACGTTATTTTGTTTGCGAACGCGAAGGCATCGATGGGTCGCAGATATCTTGGCCACTAGCGGTCACCAGCGGGCGCCTGTGACCGTAAATCCACGGGCCTGGTAAATGCAAGCGGGTGAAACGCACACGTTACTCGGTCGAGAACGCTGTTTTAGCAGTCAGCCGCATAATGGACATGAACGCGCCTGTTGTCCAGGCGAAGCTTTGCACTGCTGATTTTATCCTCGAAAAAATTGAAGGACCCTTTGTACATTCCAAAGTATGTTCGGCGAAAGCTTGTGCCCATCATTCGACTGACTATGCCATGTCTTTTTGTTTTGTCGGAGAGACGGAGGGACGGACGGACATGGGTGGAGGTGGACGGACGGACGGACAACGGACAGACGGATGGACGGACGGACGGACAGACGGACGGACGGACGGACAGATGAACGGACGGACAGACTGACAAACGGACGGACGGATGGATGGACGGACAGATGAACGGACAGACGGACGGACAGATGAACGGACGGACAGACGGACGGACAAACGGACGGACGGACGCCGGACGGACGTGAGCATGAGACATTAAAGACTTTCGCCTTAAAATTACACCATCTCCCGCTAAAGGGAACCATGTGTAGATGCGAAGCAGGGGGCGCTAACGCTTACACTGGCGGCGGCGTTGACGCTGGCATTTGAAAAACTTTAGCGCAAACAAGACGGACCACAAAGGAAGAAGCGCTTCCTTTGTGGTCCGTATGGACCTTTCCAGAAATTCCGGCGCGCCACCTACGGCGGCCGCAAAGCGTTATGGGAAGCCGGAGCGCCGGCGGAGTGTCGTCTGCTCGCGGAAGCGCTGGCTCACCTCGTTTCCAGAGTGCGTGCGTACTAGCACGTCGTTGCACGAACATCGCACGTGATAACCCTGCTTCAGTATCCACTCACATTAGAGGCAAAACTCAGAGCAACATGGGTAATACCCAGAAAACAGTAAGTATCCTTGACATTATTGACACGGCGAAATGGTCACGTACCCGCGAAAAGGCCCATTGAATTGGAAACTCTATACGGCTTTTGCGCCGAGTTCCCTGCGCTTCATTAATCGTATTTCCAAGTATCGGAAGCTTTCTTCGTTTGTTTTATTGTCAGCATGACAATAAAACAATATTAGTACTTTTTGTTGGGCACTATCGCTCGTGATATCCTTCCGCACGATACGCAGGACCGTGGCACTTCGCGCATGATAATCGATGTCAAAGTTGCACCCTTAAAATTGGTTCGAGCCCAACTACGCTTCAAATGCTGCGTGTTAGAAACCTTGCACTTGCGACGCTGAGAGTAGCAAAAACCAGCTACCGACACGCCCACAGAGCAGACATCAAGTGAGTGCTGTCGGGTGTGGAGATCGCGTAATCACGGCACAGTGTCGCACTGCATGAAGTGAGAATATTCTGCACATTTGACTTCCCTGTATTTGTTTTCGGACAACGTAAAACATACTGTCTCTGTGTCGTGCCTGTTTTCTCTACCATGAGTTGGAAATTAACTCAAGAATTTTGGACCTGATTGTGCAAAAGGTCGTGACTCCCGAGTTAACAATGTTAAGGAATATATAACAGAATGAGCGTTCGTGTGCATAATTTACACAATATTCTATTTCACTGTTTGAGCTCCCTTGTTTCATTACAGTTTATGATTACGCTAATTTAGTGATTTGTCGTTTGGATGCAGATGCCCCTCGGCTGTCGAAAAACATACAGCTGTTCCTGTCGCCTGTGCCAAAAGGGCAATGGACAAAACAACTGAAGGACTTGCCACAGGCGTATTCATAAGGAAAAAGTCTGTAGCATGAGCATTCTCATGATGCTAATAAGCACTCAGTATCTGCGTGCTTAAACTACAACTATCACTCTTTGCCTTGATACATGGAACCAAAAAATGAGATGCGTGAAGCCAAGATAGGTGACGCCTCTAGGTTTATGGTGAATAACAAGCAAATCCCATTCAACATAATCAAGCAGCAAACAGCAAAATAAAGACTACGTAAGAGTGCAATAAAAAATTCGCAGGGTTTCTTATGCATTCGCTCGAGACGACTTGAAGGCGAAAGCTGTCTTCGTTTTCTTCAGTCGATGTATTGGTCCTTCCCGCACCGTTGCGAAAGTTTGCTGCACCTAACGTGGTTTTGCACTGGTTCTATGACCGGAAGCATTCCAAACTTTCAGCACCTTACCTGGTTTTGCTCGGCCTCCGTGATCGGCCCACCAATCACGGAGGCAGTGCAAAGCGACGATGTCGTGTGATGACGTGATCATGAGACGTCATGATGACCTCACACATTCTGATGATCTGTGATGTCACGACGACGTGATATGGCGACGTCATCACGTGGTGATTCTTGCATCACAGTCTTGTTGACAACGCCGTCCCGGGACGTCAAAGCCACCGACGGTCAATTTTTGTGTTTGAGGCGAAAACTTTAGATGCCTCATCAAACGTGAAATTTCTCCGTCGGCATCCCGCGTCGGCAGCGTCGAGTGATGCGAAAATTCGTCATCACGTGATGACGACACCATATATGACGTCAAAGATCGCCAAAAATTGTGACGTCATTAAGACGTCACGTGACTTCACGTGATCACGTCATCACATAACATCCTAGCTTGGTCAAAGGTGGTCTTATCACGGAGGCAATGCAGAATCATCAGGTATATCTACGATCTTGGAGGCAGTGCAAAACCTCGTTAGGTGCAGCAAGCTTTCGAAGGCTGGTGGAATGGTGGTGGGCATGGGCGTCGGCAGGGGGGTGCAAAACCGGCACTTGCCCCCCTCAAGTCACACCAGCACTTGCCGCCTACACAAGCTACACCAGTGCTCTCCCCCTCCCCCCAGCCACGATGCAAGACGGGTTAGCACACAAGACAAAATCCTGCTGACACTCATGGACTGGCGTAGTAGGATTATTACATCAACTAAGAAGAAAAAGAAGATGGCTTTCGCCTTCGAGTCTTCTTCGGCGAATGCATAAGAGACGCTGTGAGTTTTTAGCAGGGCATCTAAGCTTTCGCCTTTATAAATTCGCGTAGTTACACGGCATGCTTCACGTGTAAAGTCCCAGCCCTGTAATCACAGTGAATGAGAACACAAGCATCTTAACAAAGGTCAAACTTCGCTGCAGCATCACAAAAGTTCAAGTCCTCAAGTATCACCGAACAATGAAACGAAACATCCGGTGTCTTTCGCGTGTTATCACATCCAAGCACAGAACAGGTTTGTCCGCCGCTTTCCTTCTTCTTCGGCATGATCAGTGATGATTCTGGCTATTTGGGACGAACAACACACTCTAGTTTGCTTGCATAAAAGTCGGAGCGCTCAGAAGAAGCCATTTCTTCGCAACAGCAGCACCTTGCAACATTCACGGCGCGCGACGAAAGCAGGCGAAAGCGGGAAAGCGTCTGCTCTGCCCGCCCGGCGCTCCGCTCTCCCATAATGCCCCCAGCGCCGATCCACCAGGGGGAAGGCGCAGCGCTGCGATTTCTGGAAAGGTCCATTGCTTGCGCTAAAGTTTTTTAAATGCGATGTACCAACTAGGCCCAACCGAAGTTTTATTGACGCTGGCGCTCATCGCGGCGTTGCGCAGGAGAAAAATCAAGGGAGGCGCAATCATGCAGTGATGGACCGGTGTTTCCTACAAGAACATGCCGATCGCTGCTAATGGGCAATGAGAGACAGAAGACTAGGACTTGACACAGAGACCCGCAGTCCGCTTTTAGTTAACGCGCACGCTGCGAATTTTTATTGTTCGACAACGCACAGGAGAAATCTCCCGCCGGCACTACCTTGCACGTCAAGATCCAGTGCTTATATATACGGGGTGGCCAGTGAACGGTTGTGCAGCGTGAGCAGTCGGTTTTTAAAGACGATAGTCTTTCTTGAGATACTTAAACGCAAAAAGTTTGGTCTTTCTGTCTGTCTGTCCCCCGACTCAGCTAGCTACAGGGCCAAAGTTTAACTAATTTCTGAACGCCCAGACATCTTGAACTGGTGTTTTCATTCATACTTGTGAACATATTCGATCAAAAAGCAAATGCTACGCATACCTGAGGCGCAACATTAATATGTAATTATCAGGTCGTGTGTTCTTTTATTAGAAAATACACAGATACGTAATTCTAAAGACCCTAGTGTCTTTTAGGCTGCGCTGAAAATGCGAAGCTGTGCATGAACTGCGACGCTTTGCACGAAAAAGCGCTTTGCCGACGATAAAGTCCAGCCGCTGGCAGTGGCCCTTGGTTCAGCACTAGCTCATGTTTTTCGACGGCGTCCATATCTTGCGCAGCGCCACCTCTATTTTATCAATGCCAGCCAGATGCGGCCAATTCAACGTAGAGTAGGCGCTGTCTGAGGCAAGGCAAAACACAGGAGTACGGCCGGCACAAGACTATCGTCTTTCGACGACATTTGCAGCGAAGCACGCAGATACGCGGCTAATTTTTTCAATCAAGAAACTCGCTAGCAGACGCTGCCTGCGTCGGCGTTGAACGGTTGTGCAGCGCGAGCAGTCGGTTTTCTCAATCAAGAAATTCGCTAGCAGACGCTGCCTGCGTCGGCATTGCGAGGCGAGAGAGGGGGGAGCGTAGGAAAGGAGAGAGGGGGGGAGGAGACGCGCATGCGCATTGCGGGTGTGGTTGCCGCGGAAAGGAATGCCTAGAGGAGAGAGATAGGGGAAGGGACGCGCTTGCGCAGTGAGGGTGTGGATGCCGCGGGGAGGGATGCCTAGAGGAGAGAGAGGGGGAGCGTAGGAGAGGAGGTACGTGGAGGGTTTGCGCATGCGCAGTAAGGGTGGTCAGGACGCACATCACCACCACCGCCACCGGACGGACGGACGGACACCGGACGGACGTGAGCATGAGACATTAAAGGTTTTCGCCTTAAAATCCCTGTCATCACAAAGCGCCAACAGCTCCCGCCGTAGACGCCGACGGGTATGGTGTTACAATACGCGGTCTTTAGCCTGTGGCGACACAATCTGCGCACAATACCGCGCAGCATTCACCTTGCTATCAGGCAGCCCGGCGTGACACGACCACACGCTTCACTGCAATCGGATAAGCCGCAGCGCCACCGCAGCGTCACCCAAAGCTAACGTCACCAGCAGTGGCTACAAAACCAGGCTGCCAAGACTGGAAGCGCATCATTTTGTTTCACTACCTCTGTCGAGCGTAGCGTCAGAATGCTCTCCCGAAGCTGCTACTGTAGTTGAATAAATGCTCGTTACGTTTTCATGTTGGGATGCGTCTTTCCGTCGACACGGCATCCCACATCTGGTGACCCGGAAACCGAACTAATCGCACCGCCATGGCCGACTCGGAAGCCCTTGCCGCTCTGCGCCAGCAAGTACAAGAACTTGAACAGCAACTGCAGGCCCGGCAACAGGTGCTCCAGCAGCAGCGCGTGCCCACTAAACCGCATTCGCCCGATGACTCCGCACTAAATTAAAATATAGGATGGTGGCGCAAAAATGGGACAAGGACGAAATGGAAGAAGAGACGTATACAAGCGCACATTCCATTTCGTCTCTTCTTCTTCTATTCTTCCATTTCGTCCTTGTCCCATTTTTGCGCCACCATCCTATATTTTAACTATGCACCAACTAGCCCAGCAACAAATTTTATTGGACTCCGCACTACCTCGCTCGGGCCACGTCCCCCAAAGCCCCGCTCCGGCGGTCGCTGTCAACGCAGGCCCCGCTGCTACCGCGGCCGTTGCCGACCTGGACGCCTGGAGGGTACCTGTCAAACTTCCGCCGTTTTGGGCGGACTCGCCCGAGGTATGGTTCGCCCAAATCGAGGCCCAGTTCTCTCTTGCGCACATCACGCAAGACCGGACCCGCTACAACTACGTAGTCGCCAACCTGGACGCCCGCTACGCTAACGAGGTCCGGGACATCCTTGCCCATCCACGAAAGGCCAACCTATATGACTACCTCAAGACGGAACTCATCCGCCGTCTGTCACCCTCGGAAGACTGGAAGGCGCGAGAACTTCAATCCGCAGAACTAGCCGAACGCAAACCATCGCAGCTCCTGCGCCACATGCGTGCCCTCGCAGGCAACATGGAAATGCACGATTCTTTCCTGCGAACGCTTTGGCTCCAGCGACTTCCACCGCACGTCCAGGCGATCCTGCAGGCCCAGCTAAAGCTACCACTTGACCAACTTGCCGAGATCGCTGATCGCGTCATCGATGTCTCTTTGCCGCAGTCATCGCCCACCATCCAGGCTGTCGCTGCACCACTGAACACCACGGGGCTCGCGCACCACATCGATGACATCGAGAGACGGCTCAGCTCCATTCAGCGACACCTCGATCAACACCCAAAGACGCGCCCACGCTTCCACTTTCCAAGCCGTGACTGTAACACCACCTCGCCACAACAGCCCGGCGCTCACGGCCGGTGTTACTACCACCGACGCTTCGGGGACAGAGCCCGGCAATGTCGACCACCCTGCTCTGCTCGGCACGAGGGGAAACGCCAACGGCAG
>JALIZH010028625.1:0-14018 GCA_030522465.1 Rhipicephalus appendiculatus | reverse complement strand
GTCAAACGTTTTTGCGGGGTTGTCCAGCCTCATTGTTGCCTCTCAGCCTACGCATTGTTAACGAGACGCCTGTAGTGCGGGGGGACGCTTTGTCACTGGACAGGAGGAGCTGTACCACACTGCGCCGGAGTATTTGCGGAGCATCCACCGGAGTATAAGTGATGCGCCGGAGCACTTACGGAGCATCCACCGGAGAAAAATCAGGGAACTCGTCCCGCTTCCCCTCCGTCCATCGCCCACTGAAGTAAAAGGGTGGAAAACGAATGTATATGCTCTGGAGCATTCCGGTTTGAGTGAGGCTACCGGAGCTGAGGGGGGGAGCATCATCCCCCGAAACCTCCCGGCTGGGTATATTTTCGTTTACAGTGTATGTCACAGTTTATGGCGAGCCCAATATCTAAAAAATCGAAAATATCGCGTGTAGTTTGAGAGATCCATTGTCGAATTTCCACACCGCGGTGCCGGAGATACCGAAACTGACGCACCGGGTGCGCCCGAAGGGCGGTCCGTGTGCTGCGTCACGCCGGAACTTCCCTTTACGTAATTCGAATGATGGCGCGCCGGGCGAGAAACGATGTGTCATCCTTGCAGAGCATGCCGAACGATGGCCCTTCGCGCGTGATGTGCGGTGGTTTTCTGATTCCTTGTAATTTTAAGTCGAAAGCCTTTAACGCATTGATCGGTGTCTGGTCACCTGGCACGGTGCCAGCTGTGGCGTCCCCCCCTGACGCGGGAGGATAAGTGAACCGTCTGAGCGCTGGAACGCGGATGGCGTCTGCACGGTGCGCAAAGCGCGAGAATAAGAACGCATGCGAAACGCAGGCAGAGTAGTCTCGTGTCTCACTACGTAAAGGGAAATTCCGGCTTGACGCAGCACGTGGATCGCCCTTCCGGCGCACCCGGTGCGTCAGTTTCGGTATCTCTGGCACCGCGGTCTGGAAATTCGACGATGGATCTCTCAAAATACATCCGATATTTTCGATTTTTAAAAATTGGGCTCGCCATAAATTGCGACGTAGAACAACTTCGGCATATAAACAACCACCCTAAAGTTGATAATTAAAAAGTTAATTAAATTATTTTCGTTAATAACCATTTCTGAGTGAACTAATTAGTGGCAAAATTTTTTCCACCTCGGCCTAAAAATTGGCTGCGAAGGCGACAAGTGCCTAACTATTATAGGTTTTTAAGGAAAAATCTGTATTGCTTAAAAAAACACCCCTGTATATTCTCTATTACAGCCTTGTAACCAAGCGGGCCAAAGCAAACTCTAACCCCCAGTTTCCGCTGTAAAGAGGCCTACTGCTCAACGTACGTTTGTCAAATCATTCCTTTACACTGTGCTTTGAACTACTGGTCAAGTGTTGTGGTTGACATACTTACTATGGGTAGTTCTGAGAGCTAGTCGTATTAATACGACATCACTATTGCAGAATCTCGAGCAACAGTGATGTTTACCTTTGCGAAGAAAAAAAACTGGGTATCAGAAACGAGGGAGAGAGCTCTTGCGCAAGTGGCATATCCGACAAACGATGAAAAGAAAAGCGAGAAAGATGCACGCGCTTCTGTCGATGCAAATCGGCAAATGACGCCTACCTGCTTCTCTAAAGCGCACACCGGCAGGTCCATTACGTGCCTGCATACCTGATGTCGGTCCTTCTCAGTGTCTTTTCCTTGTGCTGCCTAAACCAAGAAGAATTCACCGTGCTGCCACAGCATTTTCTTATACTTATCATTTGTTTGCCACGCTCGTTGCGCAAATAGCTGATATCGCGACATTTCTTTTTTCGGATGATGCCGCGTGCTAAAGTATAGCCCATACATCCTCACTGAGGCGAGTGCGTATAAAAAGAGTTGCCTAAGCCATGGCACATTGTGCGTTCGCTGTTAGATGTTTTCGTGTGCTCTAGAATTGGTTGCGTCCCTGAGTGAAGGCGGAAACTACGATGTTGCTTGTTCGGCGTGTTGGAACAAGTCAGTCATAATGGGGTTTAGCGCAAACCCTAGACAAGAGACCAGCGAGAGGACGTAGACGCAGCGCATATTTTCCAACTAAAATTTATTCGAAAAGAACACACACATATATATATCTATATATATATATACAGACCAAAGAACAAAAAAAACCCAAGAGTGAAAAGAAAAAAGTAAGAAGTAGATGAAACCAAAAAAAAAATTACACCATCTTCCGCTAAAGGGAACCATGTGTAGATGTGAAGCAGCGGGCGCTAACGCTTACACTGGCGGTGGCGTTGACGCTGGCCCTATCGCAGCGTTGCGCAGGAGAGAAAACTGAGGAGGCGCAAAGCACGCAGTGATGGAGCGGTGTTTCCTACTGGAACATGCCAATCGCTGCTAATGGGCAATGAGAGACAGAAGACTCCGACTGGACACAGAGACCCGCACTCCGCTTTTAGTTAACGCGCACGCTGCGAATTTTTATTGTTCAACAACGCACAGGAGAAATCTTCCACCGGCACCACCTTGGAGGTCAAGATCCATTGCCATATATACGGGATGGCCAGTGAACGGTTGTGCAGCGCGAGCAGTCGGTTTTTTCAACCAAGAAACTCGCTAGCAGACGCTGCCTGCGTCGGCGTCGCGAGGCGAGAGAGGGGGAAGCGGAGGAGAGGAGAGAGAGGGGGTGACACGCATGCGCAGTGGGAGTGTGAACGCCGTGGGCAGGGATGCGTAGAGGAGAGAGGGGGGAGCGTAGGAAAGGAGAGAGAGGGGGGGACGCGCATGTGCAGTGGGAGTGTGGATGCCGTGGGCAGGGATGCCTAGAGGAGAGAGGGGAGAGCGTAGGAGGGGAGAGAGGAGGCGAGGCGCATGCGCAGTGAGGGTGTGGTTGCCGCGGGGAGGGATGCGTAGAGGAGAGAGAGGGGGAGAGGAGGTTTTTTATTTTTATTTTTTTAAAGGGTTTGCGCATGCGCAGTAAGGGTGGGCACGCGGCACACCACCACCGGATTAAGCTTCGCCATAAGATGCTTCACATCTAAAAAATGTACACAACACGTCAGCGTTGTGCCGTGGTACCACCCCCCGTCCCTACTGCGCGCCAGAAACAAAAGTTCTTAGTCGAAAAGGTGCAGCGATGGCATGCTTACGCATGCGTCGCCGGACCGTGCGATTTGCCCAGCCTCAATTATCTCCCGCACACTTTGATCCGGGCTGCGTGCAAGGACCACAGTGCCTTCAAAGACAGGGCTACACTCGCAATCCCGCACGTGAATGTCAAGGTGCTCGGATACCGTAGTTTCGACGCTGTAGCGGTGCTCACGGAGCCTATCGTTCAGGCAGCGTCCCGTCTGGCCTACGTATTTCCTACCGCACGTCAGAGGGATAGCGTATACAACGTCTTAAACACATGGCACAAACTTGAGCCTTGGTCAGTGCTGCAGCCTCTTTTTTCGTTCATCCGAGACGTCACAATCTTGTATCCATTCTTGTATCTTGTACACATTCTTCTATCCTGCGGCCGCCCAGCATTTCATGCCGGGTATATACGGCTATTGTGCACATTGTGGGGTGCTGGCCGACATCTTCCATATGATTTCAGTATACCCTTCCATACCTCCTCCTTTTAAATGCGAAGCATTTCTTAGCGAACTTCGGCGACTTTGAGCGTATCTATCTATCTATCTATCTATCTATCTAGCCGCCTACGACTTTGTGCTCTCCTGGCCGTATCGTTAATGGGATTTATACCAAATTTGGTATGCCATAACATGACTGTATGACGAACATAAATGGCTGGTCATATCATGAAAATCATGACTCACTTGTCATGAGAAGTATGATTTACATGCCACGCTCATGGCCGGCTCGCGGCCGTTTCGTTAGCTTGATATACACCAAATTTGGGATTGAGTGACGTGACTGTATGACGAACATAAATGACAGGTGGTAATATGCAGATAATGACGTGCATGTCATGTACAACATGATTTACATGCCACGCTCATGGCGTGCTGACGGCCGTTTCGCTTGCTTGATATACACCAAATTTGGTATTTCCTGACGTGACTGTATGACGAACATAAATGCCAAGTGGTAATATGAAAATCATGACATGTCATGTGCAACATGACTTGCATTCCACGCTCATGACACTCTCGTGGCCGTTTCGCTAGCTTGAAATACACCAAGTTTGGTATTGAGGGACGTGACTGTACGACGAGCATAAATGACAGGTGGTAATATGAAAATCATGACCTGCATGTCATGTACAATATGATTTACATGCCACGCTCATGGCGCGCTGACGGCCGTTTCGCTAGCTTGATATACACCAAATTTGGTATGGCGTGACGTTACTGTATGACGAACATAAATGCCAAGTGGTAATACGGAAGTCATGACATGTCATGTGCAACATGACTTGCATGCCACGTTCATGACACACTCGTGGCCGTTTCGCTAGCATGATATACAACAAACTTCGTATTGAGGGACGTGGCTGTATGACGAGCATAAATGACAAGTGGTAATATGGAAACCATGATATGTCATGTGCAACATCACTTGCATGCCACACTCATGGTGCTCCCGTGGCCGTTTCGCTAGCTTGATATACACCAAATTTGCTGTTCAGTGACGTGATTGTATGACGAGGATAAATGACAAGTGGCAATATGCAAATCATGACATGTCATGTGCAACATGACTTGCGTGCCACGCTCATGACACCCTTGTGGCCGTTTCGCCAGCTTGACATACAAATTTTAAGGTGAAAGCCTTTAATGTCTCATGTTCACGTCCGACGTCCGCCCGTCCGTCCGTCCCTCCAGCCGTGCCCTGGCAAAGTGCCAGTTGGGCGCCGGGGCGCGCAAACGGACGCTGGTCGCATTGGACTTTACAGCGCTCGCGCTTTGCTTGCGTAGCGTCGCTGTGACCAGCGTCTCTAATCATGCAAGGAGGGAGACGCGCGCATCACGTTCCATTCTGACCGACCCCGTCTCAGTGGGCGCAGGCGTTCGAGGAACGCACTTTGGAATTGACAGGGTGTCCGTCAATGTAAACGCTGGAACGTGGATGGCGTCTGCACGATGCGCAGAGCGCGAGAATACGAACGCATGCGAAACGGAGGCAGAGTGATCTCGCGTCTCGTTGCGATTCGAGGTAAAAAAATTAAGCGAACATAAGTGGCAGGTTGTAACATGAAAATCATGGCATGCATGTCATCTACAATGCCATTTACATGCCACGCTCATGGTGCGCTTGCGTCCAGTTCGCTAGCTTGATATACACCAAAATTTGTATTGCGTGACGTGACTGTATGACGAACACAAATGATAGGTCCTAACATGTAAATAATGACATGCATATTATGTACAGCATGATTTTCTCCTTGCTGGCTGCTTCGCATCACATCGATTCCCACAGTGCGTGGGGATCTGCCGGTTTTTCTTTTTTCATACCCCTTACCCCTATCCACATTAGAGATTTGGGAGGAGTTCCTGCTCGGCTGCTCTACCCGGGACGCTCAGCGCTCCTTGGTAGCCCGCGCCCGAGCGGCGATCATCTCCAGCGGACTTCCGGAATAGGGAGACCACCCAAGTGCATCTGTAGTGCATCTCTGTAATTTTCTCAATATATATTTTGCCCCCATCACCAAGACCGCAGCGTGTATGTGGCGCGTAAAATGTATAACCGTACATTTTTAACATTCCGCTTCTAAGTGCCGAGCACTTTAGGAGGCCGGCCTGTCTTATGCTGTCGTATGCTGTCGTCGTCGCTTGGCGTAACGCAGGCAAAACCACATACAGCATAGCCAGCAGTAGCATATTCAGCGCGAGCTCGCGCCCAAGAGAAGACTTCCGCCTCTTGTTCTTGGAGCCCTTGATGATGATATTAATGCAAACCTTGTTGCTTTTGTACTTCGAGCGCCCTGATGATGATATTAACGCAGGCAAAACTACAAATAGCTAGCCAACTGTAGCATACTGAGCCCGCGCTCGCGCCAGAGATTGTTCTTCGAGCGTCTTAATGATGATATTAAGTGCGCACATTACTACTATGGCGAGAGTAACACAACACAAATCATGTATGAAAATTGCAAGACGAAGCAAGCGAGAAATAAAAAAGACTCAGAAAGGGGGGGTAGAAAATAGGAAGACAAATACAAATAAATAGATATAACGAAAAAAAAAACGCAGAAAAAAGCTGGAAAAAAAGAACAAGAAAGAAAAAAATTTGGCAGATCCCAAGTACCATGGGAATCGATGTTATGCGAAGCATGCGGAGGCATGGCGACTGGGCTGTACTATTTTTATTGAGCGAAGCGTTATGAAATGACGTTAAACATATATGCAAATGTTGTACGCACAGTATATGTTGAGCAGTCGCATTTCTTTCATATAACCAGTAGTTTACAGTTGCGTAACGATGCCAACAGAAACATGTGTTTTACCAACACCGGAAGCGGTAAGCTGATATGTAGCACTTGTGCTTGCGAGGATGGTAGCCCTGGACAATGCTTCGTGGACCTACTACAGTGGATAGCACTGAAGTATACAATTGACGTTAACCCGACATGACGCCTGCCTCATTGGAGTACTTATGTAATGTTTATAAAATTAGATAGCCAGCACTGCAACCACAACTCACGTTTTACGAATATTACGCCTGAATACAGTCATTTTCCAAAGCAGTTGCGAGACCTGTCGTGACTCTGTGGTAGAATACTTGATTCCCACGCAGATTGCTTGGGTTCGATTCCTGCTGGGACTCTAATATTTATTATTTGCATTCGTCGGGTCAACGCTGCCGACGTCAGTTTTTCTTAACGCTCTCGAATTTAAATTACTAATGTTTGTCCTCGCCTTTCCTGGGTAGATATAAATTGTCAAACACCTGTGGCGCATACTCGCATACCGCGGTCTGTGGTATACGGGTATGTGCCTCAAGTGTCTGCTGGAAAGTGTTTGACGACGCACGCGACAAAATTTTCACGTTATTGACGTCAAGACCAGCGAGACATATTCTTCAATACCTCTTACTCTCCCATACAAATTTTGGTATGCCCCAAGTTAAGGAGACGATCACGAGCGCATCCAGATGTAGGCGGCTAGATAGATAAATAGATAGATAGCTAGATAGCTAGATAGATAGATAGATAGATAGATAGATAGATAGATAGATAGATAGATAGATAGATAGATAGATAGATAGATAGATAGATAGATAGATAGAAATGCAAAAGTGCTTACAGTTACGCAATGAAATGCTTCGCATTTAAAAGGCTTCCCAGCTCCGCACTTCCTTCAGGCTTGGAAGCACTAAGGCGCAGCTGCCTTATTTTTTGTTGCGTACTAATAGATGTCCCGCATATAGGAGGATAAACATATCAAGACGTTTGGAAATATTAGCCAAAAGGTGGTTTGTGATCTCGTGATCGACCCTCGGTTTGAAACACCTGTTCATGCTCTTTCGGCGCACGTCCGCGCAAGCGATCCATCATGTTATTTTGCGCGTTGCCGCCTCATTCATCAGTCACGAATGAATACGCGCTGTTTATGCGTGTCTTCGACCGTGTCTGAGTATCTATTCAGACGAAGTTAGAAGGCTACAGTTGGCCACGAAGAGCGGCGCTTTAGGCAAACTCCCTTAGCAACCGGGCGGGCATACGTCCCGAAAGTGCACGCACGCAACGCATCAACGGGTTCAACCAAAAGCATAGCGCTCCAACCATTTAAAAACCTCGACAGCGCGGACGTTTTGAGAAGAAAGTCACTGTAATCCTTGCGGCATTTCAGTGTTATAACGCTCAAAACATCTTGGACACATGGCTACCAGCAAACTCGGTCACATTAGAAAGAGTCACTAGTTTAAACTTCATCGTAACTTTTTTTTTTGTTCGCGCGCATGTGATATACCATAAATATGTCCCTCTAGAGTATGACCTAATCATGGGTGAGGCGCTTGAATTGTTCTACTCTATCTGCTACCTCTTTATGACTCCCTCCTTCTCGAGAGCGCAAATTAGCCTTCCTTCAGCAGTATTTGGCCGCCGCTTCCGATGTGACGCTTACAATTGAAACCCTGCCCTCGTACTCCTTCGTGTGCCGCACATTTAATGGTGATAGTGGAGCTTTTAAAAATGCGTAGGGCGCAAATTTTCAGTTAACCCGGACAGGCCGCCTTTGGAAGCCGATACTGTGAACGCCCAACATACCTGATATCTTCAGTGAAGCTAGGCTGGCGGAACTAGTCAGGCTCTTAATTTGCAGCCGTTCACGGCGTATGAATATAATAAACAGTTGGGCGAGTTGGTATTGGTTCATCATGTGAAGGTGGGTGCGACTAACACGACTCACAAGAGAACAGGGACACAGGACGACGTGCTACCACCAACTGACTTCTTAATTCAGGAAAAACATATGCAAACGCAGTCAGACCACATAAAACCAAACGAGTCGACATAAATAAATAACGAAAATTCCCCATCTCCCGCTAAAGGGAACCATGTGTGGATGCGAAGCAGCCGGAAGATAATTAGCTTGAGCGGGAGGAACGTCGCCGCTCTCATTTCACGGCAGCTGTCCGGGCGCTCATCGCGGCGCTGCACAGGAGAGAGAATGAGGCGCGGGCGCTCCGTCATTTTCATACCGCGGAACTACCGCGGCGTCCCCCAGCGGAGTATGCAGCTGTCACACCACCTGTCGTGCGCGCTGCTCCGTAGAGGATTCCTAGAGGAGAGGACGGGGGGAACCGTAAGAGGGGACATGCATGCGCCGTGGGGGTGTGGGACGCGGGAGCCGCTCCGTAGAGTAGAGGATTTCTAGAGGAGAGAGGGGGGAGGGGGATGCGCATGCGCTGTGGGACGCGGGGGGCCGCTTCGTAGAGTAGAGGATTCCTAGAGGAGAGAAAGGGGGTGAGCGTAGGAGAGAGAGGGGGAGGGGACGCGCATGCGCTGTGGTGGTGTGGGACGCGGGAAGGAGGGACGGACTAAGCCCCCTCCAAACACATTCAAGCAAGATCAAAGAATGGGGTCAACCTGGGCGACAGACACCCCCTGCCTAGCCATTGCTAAGCAGCCTCTCTGTGCTCTCGGCCATGACTCTGATGACTGTCGTAGTGGCTGACGGCCTTCATATTACTACAGTGTTCTGGTTCACATAATGGGTGCTTCCCTACTTCATGAATGTGGCCGGACGCGGGACGGGGGACGCGGGAGGGACGGACAGAGCCCCGAGCATAAGATGTTTCGCATCTAAAACCAGTTCCCGTGCCGTTCTAGAAAGGCTATCTCACCATCCTGCAGGTTGTTACATCTTGGAACTAGACCCCTCCCTACAGATGTGGAAGGCCTCTATAACCTCCCTCTGTGTTTGCCCTAGTGCCTTTGCATTACTGTTGTTTGTAGGGGTGTGGGAATAGTGAATTTTAGAACCCCATGGAATACGAATCGAATACTAATCGAATAGCTTTCGAATAGCATAGTAAGGCGGTCACCTTCAAAAGAGGCCCTAGAATGGTAATGCAACCTTTTTGGAAACCGCCCAAGAATTCCACAACGTCTTATTTTAAATAAATGTTCACCAGCTTTAACAAAACACATTACGACCGCTTTTAACCGAGAAAACGAAATACAATTTTGTAAAGTGTAGGAACCTCCTTTACAGCAGCAATTAGAGCCTTCGAAATAGTTATTAACTTCACGTATAAATATAGGAGTGACTATAGTATTCGATGTGGCACTTTGTCAACAGCTTTTAAATAAAACCGATCTGTAAATATATAAAAAAAAAGATATTCATGTGTCCACATCATCACGAATATAGTGGACTGATGAAACTGTTGCTTCGGCGACACAGGAGTTCTGCGGAAAAACACCTTCATATTGTAGTCAATATAGCGTCAATGCTCCCGTAAGACCTTTGGCTGCATACCTATTAATAATTCGATGATTAAAACATCAAACATACCCCTCTCTGTTCTAACATTTCGCTCCTTCGAGGTTTATTCATCGGTGCATATTATTAGAAAAATATTAGAAAAGTATTCGGCATTCCTAATGTGTATTATTCGATTCGAGCGCCGAATCGAATTTAACGCTATTCCATTAGTCATTCGAAATTTTCGAATATTCACGCACCCCTAGTTGTTTGCTCAGACAGATGCTTGCTAGTATACCTTCCTTGCACTCATTGCAGTGCAACGCCAGATGCGCGAACGGCCTGCCTATCAAAGAACTGTTGCGCTCCCGAATCCGGACATTAAGGCACCTTCCTGTTCGCCCAATGTTCGCCTTCCCGCACAACGGTATTCGGTACACAACGCCACTTGCGCAAGGAAGCAATTGTTTTACGTGCTTAATGCTACATCCTGTCTTACCGCACCGCTAAGATATTCCTATTCGCTTGCTAACCGCGGAGCAAATGTGGCCTACCTTCTGTTCCGCTGAGAAAACGACGTTATCTCCGCACCTCGGAGCCACTGTCTTAAGGCAGTGAAAAAGTCAGCAAAAATCAATCAAAGGAAACCAGATGAAATTACACACGTATTCTTATGCCACTTAGGAACTGCTGACGAGATCATTCCGGCAACCAGTCAAAACCCGTCAAAATGCGGTCTCTTGCCCCCAATTCTACGTACAGGACCGTCTCTCTTTACATCCGCTAGTTACTGTCCAATTAAGTTACAGATAATATTACTTCGGAGTTTTTTAATCTTTGGTTAGAATGAGAGTAAAGTTGTAACTTCTAGTATGAAGAATTTTCCTTTTTTTTTTGTCATTTCGAAAAGCGGCGTTCCCAAAGTTGATTCGATGTCATTTTTGGCGCTGAGACAGGGGTGTCAGTGCTCATTTCAACGCCAGAGGCCCGTGAGTTTCGCGGCGCCGGTTTCGCTTCGCCTCCTTTGAGAGATGTCCCCATGCTGCGTGACTACACGGGCACCGTCCCGCACGGCGCGGATGCTGTTTGGCAGAAACGAAACTTGCAACGACGTTCAGATTAACATAGGTTCATTCCGGTTCAATACGCTTAGAGGCCACATCGCGTCATGACCGCATATTAGGTTTATGGCATTAAGACTGGTTATAGTATCATCTCCAACAAATCTGCTTTAGCGGTAGCCATTTCATGCTTGCATCTGTTCCAAATTGAGGGAGAGCAAAGCATTTTTTACAGCCAAGTTGTGTATGGCTAGGATATGAATAAAAAAGAATCGTACGAGTTGTTGACAAAAGCATCTCGTGCACAAGGCGTGGTCACGTCATCTCTAAGATGGGGTGCAAAATCCGCGCCGCACCATCCATCCGTGCTCCGGTTTCGCGCAGCCTCCAAGGAATGGCATGACTACCCCGCACGTCCGTCTAGATCACCAGCGGTAGAGTCAACCTGAGTCCAGTCGAGGTCACCGTACTAAAAGGACTGACAAAGATCGGACCACCGACGCTCAGTGCAAACGCATTGGCCGCCAAGATCCTCGTTATCACGAAGCAGATAATGCCTGTCGGTGTGTTGGTTACAGCTCAAACAAGCTCTTCCCGGGAGCCTCGGCAAGATTTCAACAAGAGTTGTTAGGGAATCAGCTTGGGTACATGTGTGGAGTGTGTGATCATCTGTGGTTCGCCGGACATCCTTCCACTACCTCCGGCGTCCGCGAAAAACTGCATGTGACTAGGCGGTGGTGATTATCCGACACTGCGTTATCGCTCTGCCCCGAGGAAGTGCTGGTTTGCGGGCGCCTCGCGACTCGTAGCTTAAGGGAGTCGTACCCCCCACCCCCCTTTAGCCACCGACAACGGCTACGTGTATAGCCCCCCCCTCCCCTTCTCAATACCGGAGCACCTCCGAAAAATAAATGTCGTCGGGGAAAGACTGGCGTCGACACGCCTAACATTCATGTGCTTACGTACCTTTACTCACCGCAGTGACCGGTATGAGGTGAAGGGGCAACAGATGACGTTGCTAGGCAAATTGTGTCAAGAAAGGAACATTAAAATATAATCAAATGAAACAAACAGCTTCGCTCGTCTTCCGTTTTTACATAGCGGGCTCTAAATGTTTTCTTCTCTGAATGCCTGCATATAGCGTCTGTAGAATATACGCAGTTCTTGACAGAGACAAAACAATTTTGTAACATTTCGCCATCTACTCATAATAATTATATAGGCACCCGAGACGAATTTCTCCCGAACACCGCGGTAGATCAGTGAGTACGGTGCACTGCTGCTGACCCGCCACGGTGGTAGTGGTTCTGGTGCTCGACTGCTGACCCGCACATCGCGGCATCGAATCCAGGCCGCGGCGGCCGCATTTTCGTTGGAGGCGAATATGCTCGAGGCACATGTATTTATATCCAGGAGCACGTTCAAGAACCCCAGGTGGTCGAAATTTCCGGAGCCCTCCACTACGGCGTCTCTCATAATCATACCGTTGTTTAGGGAATTTAAACCTCAACAATTATTATTATTACCAATTTCTGCCGTCGCCGTCATGTACCGTACAAAGTCAAACCAGATAACATCGTTCAGCGTGTCACATTCTATGTGCGAGCCGAAGGTTGCGGAAGCTGCCGACGAGCGTGGCTCAAGCAGACATGGACAGGCGGGCCAGCTCTGTCGGGTGAATAAGGATGAAGGGGTGCCGGAAGGGGAAGGGGGCTGCGTTGCTTGGCTCGACAATGCCAGCTGCGATCAAACGGGCAAGGCGCCCGCGCTAGCACTCTCGACAGAGATCACCAGACAGCTTAGATCTTTGTAAGTGCGTTGCCGACACCGCTCACATCGTGGTGAAGCGACAGACATCACGAAAGCCCCTTTGCTCTATGAAGCAGCGGTATTTCTTTAAGCCCGCGCTTTGTATAGAGCTTCAATCCTGAAAAATTGAAGGACACTTTGTACATTCCAAAGTGTGTTCGGCGAAAGCGCGTGGCCATTCCACTGACGGAAAGACGGACGGACATCCGGACGGACAGACGGACATCCGGACGGACATCCGGACGGCCGGACGGACATCCGGACGGACGGACGGACATCCCGGACGGACGGACGGACATTCGGACGGACAGACCGACATCCGGACGGCCGGACGGATATCCGGACGGACACACGGACGTACATCCAAACGGACGGACGGACGGACAGACGGACATCCGGACGGACGGACGGACATCCGGACGGACGGGACATCCGGACGGACAGACGGACATCCTGACGGATGGACGGACAGACGGACATCCGGACGGACATCCAAACGGACGGACGGACGGACAGACGGACATCCGGACGGACGGACGGAGGGACAGACGGACATCCAGACGGACATCCGGACGGACATCCAGACGGACATCCGGACGGACACACGGACGGACGTCAAAACGGACGGACGGACGGACAGACGGACATCCGGACGGACGGACGGACGGACATCCGGACGGAAGGATGGACAGACGGACATCCGGACGGACGGACGGACATCCGGACGGACAGACGGACATCCTGACGGATGGACGGACAGACGGACATCCGGACGGACGGACGGACATCCAAACGGACGGACGGACGGACATCCGGACGGACGGACATCCGGGCAGACGGACGGACGGACAGACATCCAAACGGACGGACGGACATCCGGACGGACGGACATCCGGACGGACGGACACCGGACGGCCGGACGGACATCCGGACGGACGGACATCCAGACGGACGGACGGACAGACGGACATCCAAACGGACGGACGGACGGATAGACGGACATGCGGACGGACGGACATCAGGACGGACGGACGGACGGACAGACGGACATCCTGACGGACGGACGGGACGGACATCCGGATGGACGGACGGACATCTAAACGGACGGACGGACATCCGGACGGACGGACACCGGACGGACGGACGGACGGACGCCGGACGGACGGACACCGGACGGACGGACACCCGGACGCCGGTCGGACACCGGACGGACGGACACCGGACGGACGTGAGCATGAGACATTAAAGGCTTTCGCCTTAAAAGAGTCGGCTGCTAGCCTTGCTTCACGTTAACATTGGAATTTGTTGC
>JALIZH010028624.1:0-10887 GCA_030522465.1 Rhipicephalus appendiculatus | reverse complement strand
TTCCGGCACGCGCTGTTCTGGCGTCAAACGACAGATAGCATGCTATTGACCAACAGCCGATATAAATCAATCGCGGCGTTTAGATCACATGTGCTTTTTTTGCCACGGGTAGCCCGCCAGCACCGCGTTCCGTAGTCTGCAAAAGTTACACAAGAGCCACACTAACACGCGCAGGAGTCACAATGGTAAAGAGCGAACGCGTTTCATCACGCATGCTCAACGTCATGATGCGTACTGACGTAATTTCTGTCCTCTTTGTCATCCCTCCCTGCTTAGCTTCCACCACACTCGTCAGGACAAGAGAAGAGAAAAAAGCGCTTAAGAGGTGCGACAAATTCCTGTAACTCCGCTCGTTCCCGACGGATTCGAGACGTTTTTGCGAGAATCGATTCCTGTGGCAATGAATTCCGACAATGAGGTCATCAGATGTCTACTTGGCAATGTAGTTCAGGACCTTTTTTAACGTAATCATTTTTTGTTAACACTTGCAAGGATTTTCTTAGAAGCTTCAACTTATACTTTTTGCTGTTTTGCCATACTGGACTGTACGTCTAGAAAATGGATCAAAGCAGCAGTTTTTTTTAAGGGGAATGGAAAGCCCGCGCAAGGTGGTGACGTAAACGAATGAAAACTATCTATAAAATTGCCGTAGTTGCACAGATGATGAGGCGTGGGGCTGTTAAGAACAGCAGTGGAAGTTCAATTCCAGGATATGGCTGTTGAACTTTCATGAAGCTGAATGATAAAACCTCATGCACACTGTCTAGTACTCGCTGATTTACATAATGATTCGCCCACTATACGTACCATACGTATAGTTGGCGAATTCGAGATAAACTAATACGTGAAGTTACGGAAGCTTTTTATATAAATAGGTGTTTAAAAGAATGCATTAGTCAACCTTCGGTTGCTCTAACAGATAAGGAGTTCGTCTTTTTAAATTCTGTTTAGCCCTTCTGAGAGTGTGTCACATGATTTGCGCCGCACATGCTCTGTTCTGGCTATTGGGTACATATATGTATTGTTCCTTTCAAAAATAAATAGTTGAGAGTTAGCGGTCGTGCGTCTATCTTCCTTGTCCTTGTATTTTGTGCGCGCTAAAAAAGTTTAAATGTGGGTACCATACGTCGTGGGTCATGTTTATATTTTGGTCCTGGCGAGTGAAACCTTGCATTTTTTAAAGTTTGCAGACGTAATGGAAACGCTCAAAAGACTCCAATAGTGATGAGAGCGCCGACGGATCCTGCAACGTGCTAGTTCAGATCGAGATGAACAAGCCAGGTTGCACAACTCGCGTGCAGATTCTACAGGCAAACAACTAGTTCATACAATCGAATTGACCCGAACAATAAGTTCACTTGCCACGCCCAACGTGTTTCCTTTCAGGATATGCCATAGAGGCCTCACATCAATGCGCGAGCAGGCATGAACGCAGCCTAGCCACTCGCCACACCAGCCGTGTATGCGGGTCGTGCACCGAACGTTTTGATAAAGAAACAGACAACAAAATGGAGAGGTTTGCGGGAATCATTGACGAAGATTGTCCATGCCAGGGAATGGACAGACGTTTCCGGAGAGCTCTTCAGTTTACTATTGATAGAGATATCATTCCAAAGGCTTTTTTCATTTCGTAATTCCATAATGCTCCGCGTCTTGTGATATTTTTTGTGTAACTGGTCCGTTTCGCATACAAGCACTGCGTTGCGCAAACCGTGCCTGAATGTCTGGAAACCAACATTATTTTATAATCTTCTGATATGTGCGAGCACTCCAACGCGAACAGTGCGGTTTATTCTGAAGCTTACGCGGCCACCAAGGATAAGGCTCAAATGTTTGCTGACACATGTATAAGTGCCGCCGCACTTTACCGAGGTGTGACGCTGTGATCGCGGTTATCAGTGTACAGCGTATACTGCTTGTACTTTGACTTTCGTCTTCTAGGCACGAGCTCGCCCAAATAGGGAGTTTTGTCTTTAATAGGCCGAGTTCCGCCTTCTTCACTGTCACGAGCACGTGACAATATGAAACCGAATTGTATGCGATCTCTACAGAGCTGGCTGTCGGAAAACAAGCCACCACTGGCGTAATAGAGTGGACGCTGAGGAACTGGAAAGATAGTTGAGGACAATGACAAATGCATTGGTCCTGAGAACAAGCCGAAATAAACAAACTAATACCGTCTGGAGTAGGCTCCCTGTGGAACTATAATTCACCATATGGGCGCTGCTGGAAACCCGTTATAAGGACTCAATCTGTAAGGACTAAGCAACAGTAAGCAAGATGATTGCTAAACTTTGCTTGATAAAGTAATACTCACCCTCACAAATTGCTCGCACCACTATTACCTTGCGGGATAACAATAGACGAGTTGCATAAACGACAGCAACACTGCAAAAAACCCCGAAATGTTCAAGCAACTCTGGGCTAAGCCGTCATCGTGCATGAAAACAAAAAAAAAAAAACACGAAAAAACGTGGCGCTCGTGCGAGTGAAAAGAAGCATGAACGTGAGATAGACGTTTCAATTCGATGTGAATATTTTGTGTGATCCAGGTGGTATGCATGCCGGCCAAACTAGGGCACTGCACGGGCCCGGGCCGGCCCGAAAGCCCGGGCCCGGCCCGCGGGCCGGGTCGGGCCGGGTAAGTAATTGTTAGATCGGGCCCGGGCCGGGCTCGGGCCCATGAGCTTGGGCCCGGGCCGGGCCCGGGCCTGGGTCAGGCCCGTATCAGGCCCGACTCTCATACACTGTCGGCAATGGCGCGTAATGCTGTTTGGCTTTGTTGTTTTCGGGCATTTAGCGTCCCGAACCTATTCAGGCTATCTGAGACGCTGCAGTGGAAGGCTCCTGGTAATTTAGACCACCTGAAGTGCATTAGCGTGCACTGAAATCGCACAATACAAGACGTCGCGCATATTGCCTCCTCCGGTATTGTTACATATAATTTCTGGAAATTATCTCATATATGTTCCCGCCATTATATTGAGTGAAACACGTACTTGGGTACCGTGTATCAAAAGAAATGGTATAGCTGAGCAGCACTGCGGCAAGAGTGAAGCAACGGTGCACTGCCCAGATTAGTGCATATAAGATGTGCTCATCGGTATCATGGGAAACATTTCGAGTATGCAGCTACGCTCGCATGCCCGCCGCGCCTGCTTCCGCCTTCGTGACTCTGTAGACTGGTCAACGCGACTACGAAGATACGCATGTTCGGTCGAACACAAAACTACGAGACACGCAACCAACGCAACGAATTTTAAAAGGCCGAAGATAGACAGAGAGAGGAGGCGTAGGCGCCGCGCCACCACGGCGCCCGTCTCCGTTGGCGAGCCACGGCGCCGCAGCGGCGCCGAACGCCGAACGCGTGATATGCACAGTCGTCAGCAAGCTTAACACGAACGCTCCGACGCGTGACCTGGACTACTTTGACTGATGCCAGCCGCGAAGCGCTTGGCGCTGTTGCCGAGATAATACCTCGGTATGCTTGGATAGTATGTCGGCATGTATGGGTAACATATCTCGGCAACAGAACCCAAAGCTACGCAGCGCTAGCATCAATCAAACTGTTTCAGGACACCCCGCTGAGCGTTCGTGTTAAGCTTGCTGACGACTGTACGGCGCACACGGCAGCGTCTTCATCAAGGAAGCCAATCGACGCACGCTTCACGAGAGTCACGTGATTCCTGCAGAAATATCAACTCACTCTCTCTCTGGCTCGACATTTGAAAAGGGGCCAAGTGGATAACCAGAGTCACGGTGCCGAGTGTAGTTCTGCAATTCTGTAAATGAACTGCTCGTTACATTAAGAAAACCTCAGCGTCACCGAGCGTTATTGACGTCGATTACACTGTTCATCGGCACCACCGGCTCTTCAACTGGGCTTGATTTCATAGCCTCATGAGTTGCTAGGGCTACTTCACCAGTCGATGACATAACTGGAATTGACTCTGAGGTAAGTTAGCAGTTTTCAAGCTTTCTTCGCTCTACTACAGTCACAAAGCTTTACTATCACAGATGTACAGTGCGAAAGGAAAGTCCAGGACACTCATTTTAAGTTTGTAGACAGAATGTCGTGGTGTTTCGTCAGGTCACTAATTTCCTCATTTCGGTTTAATACGTCCGACTGAATTGCTGTGAATGGGTATTGGTTTCGCGCCTTGTACACTTTTTTCTTTCTTTTTGCATTTTTGCTTTCTTTACCAGCTGTCTTACCGAGCGCCTCTTTTGTAAGACGCAGTGCTAAGGTGCCGTACGTTACCACGCGCGCTTTCGTATTAATCTTGCGCTTTGTAGTGACTTTTCTGTTGCAACACACAAATACAGTTAAAACTCGATTTAACGAATTTGAGGGGAGCCGCGAATTATTTCGTTAAATCGAAAACTTCGTTAAACCGCGGTTACTTAATTCGGTACATTCGATTATATGGTGTAGCGGCATCCGGAAAGCTACCATGGCATCATATTTGCGTAGCGTAATGGCGCGAAAAATGAAATAGCGGCCTTAGGAAACGACCGCCACCTCCAGGGTGTGTGAAGCAACAAAAATAGTTTAATTAAAATAAAATTGTTTCTCTCAATAAAGTTGCTTCTCTCTCTGTTACCTCAACAATAAGGGCCACAGGTGACAACATATTTATTTCCCAGCAAAGAAGTCGGTGATTATGGCCTGCTTGCGTTTTGTTAGCAATGGCCACGCAGTTTAAATTGGACAAAGGTGTTCCGCGATGTTGCCGTTTGCTCGCAATCAATAACTTTTGGGGCGTTATCTAAAAATAGACAAAGAATGATCAATTCTCTATCTCAATTTCCGAAAAAAAAAGTTTGTTAAATCGGGACGGATCTCGAAATTTGTTTCGTTATATCGAGTTAGTCAAAGTACGGGACCCTACGGGTGTCTGAGGGGGGAATCGGGGTATCTTCGTTAAAGATCAAGAATATTCTACTAAGGCCGCGCTAGAAGGCATCCCGCGCCTACACGCACACGCACCTAGGCATTCGTATGTGTTCTCGTAAGTGCGACTTGCTCACGAGCTGCACGTTTCAGGTTTGTTAAGCTATAGTTTATGCGGCTCTTTCTCCACCATCCTCTTATATATATTTAACAGAAATAAAAGTTCGTTTCATTGACTGACGGATTTATTCGTTTTAATTTTATGTAAGGAAATTAAGAAAAATATTCAATTGGCCCTGCTACAGATTTGTAGGTAGCCGTAATATGACCTTACTATTGGACTCCCCTGCGTCACGATTTGTTTTCGGACACGTCGAGTTTAAGGAGAGTGACAAGTTATGCAAGAAAGGTGTACTTTCTTCCTCCTTTAGTCGGAACAAGCGACCCAGCCTGGCGAACCCTCCCAGGAGTAGTTAGAGCACGTTTTTTTTCTCTCTCTCGTTGCATTGCGCAATAAGCCAAGTTTGCAGGATATGTTCTGCTCTATTTACTGAATAGTCCCAGCTTGTCAGCAAATAATGTAAGCTCGACTATAAATGTCCGCTGTTTTTCCACTTTATGTGGGCGCTGTATGTTGTAGTCGTTCTTTGAAATGCAATAATAACATTGCATGGTTAGCACTGCGTGCATGGACAGCCAGCTGTGCCTCCTCATATATCCCCCCTGCAATTCTTTCGCAAAAGTGTTACGGGCGTAATTAACCGATGGTAAACACAGTACCAGTGAAAATCGTGACATTGTCATAAGTTCTCACAACACTGTCCAGGAACTATCTTGTGCGTGGCTGGTATCTTCACTATAAGCGAAGATTGGACAGCGCCTCGTTTATGCTAAAAAAATAATTTTTTGAAATGGGCCGGGCCGGGCCGGGTCGGGCCGGGCCCAAACCTTTCGGGCCCGGGCCGGGTACGGGCCGTATTTAAAAATACCGGGCCGGGCTCGGGCGGGCCTGAGCATGGCGCTTTCGGGCCGGGCCGGGCCCGGGCCGGAAAAAGCCGGCCCGTGCAGTGCTCTAGGCCAAACCCAGGGGACTGTTCATGCACAAAGGCGGCCGTTGGTCGTCATACGTACAGATGGCTCTGCAACAAATTCTTTTTTGCAACTCGTCTATAATACTATCATTCCTGGTCATTTCAATCGTCAAAAATGTGTCATAACACTGCCTGATTTTCTTAAGCAGCACTGAATTTTGCGAGTCATATTCCAGAATACCTAGGCTGTCGATATGTTGCTAGAAGAATTAAGAATTTTGCGTGCACGTAACAGGCACATTTTCCCCATGCTGTCACCACAAAAATCCCCTGCTTATATAACTTTCTAATTAGTATTACTATTCATTGGTGAAACAGCGTATGGTTCGGTGACCTGTGCTAAACTTCGGTGCCTCCGTTTCGGGACATTGCCACAGGAACGCATTTGATTGGGTTTTGCATTTTCATCCTAGCCACTAAACGTACCCCACTTTAATCGTGTACACATACTCGTGAAAGAATTTTAAAAATGTGTTAAAATGTAGCCTATGTATTACAAATTGTTCGGGTCACGTAAGCACAGCTGTCTGGTCTGCTCAAAATTGCAGAATTTCATAATTCAATGGATGTTGTTTCCTTATTTTTTTTCTCTGTCTCTTTGTAATTTTGTTTTACATATTTTCTGTTCTTTATTAATTCAGTGAAACCTCGTTGATACGAATCTCAGGGGACCGTAAAAATATTCGCATCATCCGAAATTCGTGTCACCAGAAAGCATAGAAAATTAGCTTGCGACAAAAGAAAGCTGGCGTACATTTTCATTTATTCTATTTCAGGGCCGCAGCAGGGTCGGGAAGAACTCGGAATGATTGTTAGTTAAGTTTTTAGATGTCGGAAATAACACCACTACTCGTAAATATACGGCCCGTACGCGCGTGTTTAATTTATGAACCAGGAGCTCCTCCCCAGGATTTTAATAAAGTTCGTCTGACTGACTGACTGACTGACTGACTGACTGACTGACTGACTGACTGCCTGACTGCCTGACTGACTGACTGACTGACTGACTGACTGACTGACCGACTGACCGACTGACCGACCGACCGACCGACCGACCGACCGACCGACCGACCGACCGACCGACCGACCGACCGACCGACCGACTGACTGACTGACTGACTGACCGACTGACCGACCGACTGACCGACTGACTGACTGACTGAGGTGCCTTGTGACCCGCTACAGCAGTAGCCCCTTCCAAATTTTAGTATGCTTTCTCGCGTGGCAATTGAGTACTGCGGTGAAAGTAACCGAAGAAGCGCTTTGTCACGATCGATCAAGGTCACAAAATTCCAGAACCCTGGTCCTATGTTATGATTTTGTTATCACGGAGGTGCTGGGGATGTTTTTTGGGAGATACGGCCGTGCCCGCACAAGTGCGACCTCAGCAGTCGCGCACGTTGACGTTGTGAGGCCTGACTCCTTCGCCAAGATCGTCCTCGCCTTTTTTCGGTCTTCGTCCAGCTTTCATAGGATGTCTGATGCACGAGGCAGGCACGTGTAAACACAGTACAACGACAACAGCCCGCGTCGACGCGTGAGAAAAAAAAAAGCATGGTGCCAATGCCCTCTGTAATCTAAGCGTGAAGGCACACGGCGCCACATTAGAACCTCAAAGATTCGCGCACACAATATCGGAGGCCGTGACGCGTCTCTGAAGGTTTATTATGACTGTACGAAAAGTATTTTCTTGCTCCGTAATTCTGACGATTTGGCGGTGCGGCGCGCATGCCCGCGCTTGCGTTCCCGCGCTCCCACGTGCTTGGCGTGTCTTCCGCGACAGCGCGGACAGCACCTCTTCGTACCTGGACGGTAGCGTAGGTTCGTATCAAACGTCGCCGGGTGGAAATAGGTTGGCAACAACCGTACTACATTACACTGCACGCCAATGGGCCTTGGCCGGGACCAAAGAAAAAATTCGTATCGCCCCGAAATTCGTATGAGCTGTGATCGTATCACCGAGGTTTCACTGTATACTAATAAGCACTATTGTAGTTTTCGTCGAAAGGTTACCATACGCTTTCCTGGCCAATACCCCGAAGTGGGTGCGTGCCACAGTGTTGAGGCTACAAGTGTACTAAAGTTGCATGTTCTGCTGGTTCTTCTTTTAGATGCGAAGCATCTTATGCTCGGGGCTCTGTCCGTCCGCCGTCCCGCGTCCGCCGTCCCCGCGTCCGCCGTTCCGCGTCCCACGTCCGGCCACTTTCATGAAGTAGGGAAGCACCCATTATGCGAACCAGAACACTGTAGTAATATGAAGGCCGTCAACCACTACTACAGTCACCAGAGTCATGGCTGAGAGCACAGAGAGGCTGCCTAACAATGGCTAGGCAAGTGGATGTCGCCCAGGTTGACCCCATTCGTTGAGTCATGGCCGAGAGCACAGAGAGGCTGCCTAGCAATGGCTAGGCAGGTGGTGTTTGTCGCCCAGGTTGACCCCATTCCTTAATCTTGCTTGCATGTGTTTGGAGGGGGCTTAGTCCGTCCCTCCTTCCCGCGTCCCACACCACCACAGCGCATGTGCGTCCCCTCTCTCTCCTACGCTCACCCGCTTTCTCTCCTCTAGGAATCTTCTACTCTACTGAGCGGCCCCCGCGTCCCACAGCGCGTCCATTCCCCTACGCTCACCCCCTTCCTCTACTCTAGGAATCATCTACTCTACGGAGCGGCGCCCGCGTCCCACATCCCCACACAGTGCATCCGCGTCCTCTCCCCCTCTCTCCTCTATGAATCCTCTACTCTACGGAGCGGCTCCCGCGTCCCACACCCCCCACAGCGCATGCACGTCCCTTCCCCTTCTCCTACGATCCCCCCGTCCTTTCCTCCAGGAATCCGCTACGCAGCGGCGGGCACGACAGGTGGTGTGACAGCTGCATACTCCGCTGGGGGGTGCCACGGTAGTTCCGCGGTATGAAAATGACGGAGCGCGCGCCTCATTCTCTCCTGCGCAGCGCCGCGATGAGCGCCCCGACCTGCTGCCGCGAAATGAGATTGGCGACGTTCCTCCCGCTCAAGCTAATTATCTCCCCCCGCTGCATCGCATCCACACATGGTTCCCTTTAGCGGGAGATGGGGAAGATTTTTTTCCTTTTTTTGCGTTAGAAATTAGTCTGGCCAGCGTCATTTTCTCCCCGCGACTTCCTGTGTATGGATGGCATGCATTTTTTTTCAAATATATTATATATATTGTTACTTCCACTTTGTCTGAGCATCTTCCTATAATAATAGCAAGTAAAATTCATGTATATATATATATATATATATATATATATATATATATATATATATATATGTTTTGTTTCTAATATTGTAGCGCTCTCGAAGTTTTCACAATTTTTATTGCGGCAACCAGAGTAAGTCCTCCTACTCGTCATATATATATTTCTAATTATTACTAATTGTGCAGAAGTTAATTCTACAGGCTGAATCAACCAGAACGTTAATAAACAGCTGTGTGCATGAGGCTTCATTCATGCGCATGACATAGGATAATACTCTACGCGGACAATCTTTTCAGGGCTACATCGGCTGCAGACTTTCGTCATTCGTCTGCTGCCGCTTTATGGAGAGCTGGATCGGGTTTTTATACCGAGAATGATCAAGTGGTCCAGGAGAACCTGCAACATCATGCTTAGACTGGGAGAGACGTTTTCAGTAAGTCGGAGTTTTTCCTAAGCGGCGGATACGGCGAATGGACGCGATCGATCTGTTGTTATTGTGGCATGCCTGAAAAACGCTTTCAGCGTGATAGGCTGAAGATCGGCTGCCGTGAAATTCACGCACTGATGCTATTTGAAGTGCAACTCCGCTGTAAACAAATGCAGCAGGTCACCAACAAAAGCCCTTTTACTGGTGAAGTGTGTTTAGTAGAGCACGTTTCGTAGCCAATACGCAAGACGCAACATAAAGCAGAACTTAAAGGTGAACATTTGACAGACTTCTGTCTGGTCGGGAAGGAAATAACATTCGAATAGGGGACACCAACCAACGTATTCAAATAAAGTAATAACTTATATTTACTTTAAAATAAAAAATCGCGACGTTTCGGGTCCAACTCGGACCCTTCTTCAAGGGTGACTGCACCACGGCAGCAGGAAGTGGATGGTAGCAATGGATTACAAAACATGGATGATATATACCCAGCTCAAAGGCTGCAGCACAGTTACGCGCATTAAACGCACATTAAATTACTGCTAGGCTGATGTTCGTCGTTAACCATTTGATGCGACTAGGTGTGTATAGAACAGCCAGTTCTTGTATCTATTAGTGCGCACAAGCAGGATATCATGCTTTCGAATCAAACATGTACGCACCTCCAGCATTTTACCTACATCAAAATACGACCCCCGCAGCCGGTATTTGGTTCCGCAACCTTCGGATCAGCTGTCGAGATCCTTAATCACTAGACCACCGTGACGGGTACGCCAGTGCACTCGGCGCACCTGGTAAGCCTACGATATGAGCACTACTGAATTTACACAAAGACGTCAATACACCTCGGAATGCTTGGCTCAAGGCAACACGATCCAGTGGGCTGCTGGCTGACTGCTTCTCGTGAAACTGATTCCCACATTGCGTGGGACCTGACGGATTTCGTGTCTATTTTCTCGTTCTTTCGCTTTCTGAAACCTACTAGCACTGCTCTTGTCCTTGGTTATCTGTCCATTTTTCAAGCGGTTTATGATGTCAATAAAAAATATTCCCCTACACCAGACAGACTAACGAGCGAAGAATGTGCCATTTCGCAAAGGGTTGTGTTTCGACGTGTTCATTGCTCGAGTTGCTAGACAAATTTATAAGAAAATGTAATTACCGGGAGCTCAAATCGATTCTCTAAAACGACAGAAAACCATAAAATTACCGAACACTTTGAACCGCACGTGTGTTTTATCTGAACGAGAG
>JALIZH010028623.1:0-18201 GCA_030522465.1 Rhipicephalus appendiculatus | reverse complement strand
CCACTTGAAATGGTAAAAGCGCATGCGACCGTGTCGGCGGCCCACTTAAACGTCCTACAACACAGGATTTCCCACAGGACACCATGGGACACCACAGGAGTACCGATGTCTTTTCACTGTACAACGCGTGCTTAATCTCGGTGATTTCTCGGGCTTGGATGAGGACTCGGGCTTGGATGAGAAGCAATCTGTGGAAGTGTGACTTCGCATCACTGTATACACATCGGAACCAGCTAACTTTTGTCCCTTCATAACAGCCTTTCTTGGCACTTGGGGAAGTCAGGCAGACAGGCATAGCATGGGCGTAAGCGTTTGGCCGCGGTATTTATTGGCTGACTCTGCTTGATTTCATGCCACATCCATGCTTAGATCACATGGTTCTTTGCTCTCAAGTGTTTCACACTAGCACAAGAACAGTGCTTCATGGTGTACCACCACTTACAAAAGGAAGCTGTGACTTCCAAGACGTTATTTCTTGCCGTTCATGTCTTTTGCGTTTCGATGTGTCCTTCTCTGATCGCAATTTCGCCCTCTTAATCATTAACGTCGAACTAAGCTGCCTTATCATTAACACCCGCCTTCTCTCCTGAATTTCTTGAGTGGTCGAGAATGGTGTAATACCTACAGGAAATGTTTAAAGAGTACACGGTTTGACATGGTGCAGTAGTCGGGTCTTATTGACAGCATCGCTATGGTGAATCTCTGAACGAGGTTCTCTTTTCAGATGCGAAGCAGCTTATGGCGGAGCTCAATCCGGTGGTGTTGTGCGTCCTGACCACCCTTACTGCGCATGCACAAACCCCCTCCACACACCTCCTCTCCTACGCTCCCCCTCTCTCTCCTCTAGGCATCCCTTCCCGTGGCGTCCACACCCCCACTGCCCATGCGCGTCCCCTCCCCCCCTCTCTCTCCTCTCCTACGCTCCCCCTCCCTCCTCTAGGCATCCCTCCCGTGGCGTTTACACCACCAATGCGCATGCGCGCGTCCTCCCCCCCTCTCTCTCCTCTCCTACGCTCTCCCGCCCCTCTCTCGCCTCGCAACGCCGACGCAGGCAGCGTCTGCGTCGGCGTTGGCCGCGTATCTGCGTGCTTCGCTGCAAATGTCGTCGAAAGATGATAGTCTTGTGCCGGCCATACTACTATGTTTTTTCTTGCCTCAGACAGCGCCTACTCTATGTTGAATCGGCCGCATCTGGCTGGCATTGATAAAATAGAGGAGCTTGTGCTGAACCGAGGGCCACTGCCAGCGGCAGCACCTTATCGTCGGCACAGGGCTTTTTTCGTGCATAGCGTCGCAGTTCGTGCACATCGTCGCATTTTTAGCGCAGCCTAAAAACACTAGGGTCTTTAGAATTACATTTCTATGTATTTTCTAATAAAGGAACACACGATCTGATACTTGCATATTTGCGCCTCAGAGATGCGTATTATTTGCTTTTCGATCGAAAATGTTCACAAGTATGAACGCCAATACCAGTCCAAGAAGTCTGGGCGTTCAGAAAGTCGTTAAACTTTGGCCGAGTGGTTGAATCGGCTGACAGACAGGCAGATAGACAGCCAGAC
Source organism: Rhipicephalus appendiculatus (assembly GCA_030522465.1). Lineage (NCBI taxonomy): Eukaryota > Metazoa > Arthropoda > Arachnida > Ixodida > Ixodidae > Rhipicephalus > Rhipicephalus appendiculatus. The sequence goes on along the minus strand of JALIZH010028623.1, from coordinate 16,639 downwards.
AGACAGACCAAAATTTTTGCGTTGAAGTATCCCAAGAAAGACTATCGTCTTTAAAAAAACCGACTGCTCGCGCTGCACAACCGTTCACTGGCCACCCCGTGTATATAGGCACTGGAGCTTCACCTGCAAGGTAGTGCCGGTGGGAGATTTCTCCTGTGCGTTGTAGAACAATAAAAATTCGCAGCGTGCGCGTTAACTAAAGGCGGACTGCGGGTCTCTGTGTCCAATCGGGCTCTTATGTCTCTTATTGCCTATTAGCAGCGATTGTCATGTTCCACTAGGAAACAACGGTCCATCACTGCGTGCTTTGTGCCTCCCCAGGTTTCTCTCGTGCGCAACGCCGCGATGAGCGCCAGCGTCAACGCTGCCGCCAGTGTAAGCGTTAGCGCCCGCTGCTTTGCATCTACACATGGTTCCCTTTGGCGGGAGATGGTGTAATTTCTTGAGCTGAGGAATGTGGCACGCAAATTAGTGTAACATCACTTATATAGCTTTGGTCCAGATAAACAAATCCTGTGGCATCTGAATCTGACCACCATGTGATCTCTGCAGACTTGCTGTTGCTGCCAGACATTTAAGTGGGTCGCCGGCACAGACGCAAGCCCTTTGCCACAGACGCAAGCCCTTTGCCGCTCTGCAGGTAGATTGTGGTCCTCCTCGTGATAGTAAATATTCAAGAAGTTATTTTTGTGTAGCCGCTTAGAAACCCGGCTTCTCGTTCATCCATTGTCTCATCTCGCACGGTGACGCAAAATTCAATAAAGGCCTGAAACAAGGCTAGCGATGCTCAAAACCAGTGAAAATAGTCTAGCAAGATACGAAACTATATAAACTACCGAAATAACCAATAATAGGTCGCAAATACTCACCTGTAAGCTGTTTGGACAGCAGTTTTAGATCAACTTGTGCAATTAACGGTACTTATACAGAATTGCTTGCATCATGGCAAGCAGTCTGCAGCAGCTGTCACGGGATGGAATTCCACAGTGGAATTGTCGAGCCTTAAGCTCCAAGTTAGGCGAAATTAAAACCGTGCTTCATTACAACAAGCTACATGTATGGGCACTACGTCTTCAAGAGCATAACAAGCTCTGCTCCCTGCATGATTTTAATGGGTATCATTACCCTTCTATTAGAGATAGACGTGCTACGACAATGGCTTCAGCTCCTGGAAAAGCCGCAGTATATGTGTCGTCGCATATTCATCATGCTGTGATTAATATGGAACCATGGTGTAGTGACAATCAAGAAGTTGTTGGTGTCCTGACACGACCATTGAAGACTCCTGTCATTCTACTGTCTTTCTATGCCAGACCACAGCGCACACGTTTGAACTTGGGATGGATAGCGCATGTACGTTCCAAGTACCCGGGGATTCCTATTCTCGTAAGTGGAGATTTCAATGCTCCACATACAGAGTGGGGATATAAGTACAACTCCCGAAGAGGATGCCAAGTAAAAAGCATCATGACTGATGTCACGTTTACACTGCTGAACCATCACTCTGTGTCTACCTGTTCTGTAAGCACAGTATCTAGAACGCACGCCCCAGATCTCACGTGGTGGTTGGGTCCTGGAACGCCACAGTGGCGGTTGGCAGTGATCATATCGGGCAGTGATCATATGCCAATCATAATTTGTTTACAAAGAAAATGCATAAAGAAAATTCGACGACGAGTAACAATCTCGCATTGGGATAAATTTCGGGAATCATCTATTGATAAAGTACCAACAGAGCCCTCGGAATTTCATCCCATTTTACAAGAACTGATCCGCAGTAACACAATTGTGACCACCGTTGACGAAGGACAACCTCAACCGGACCTCTCTCTTTTGCAACTTTGGGCAAAGCGACGTGAGGCAGAAGTGTATGCGTCGAGGAATCCACATGTACCAGGTAGCCGTTCACGTGCTAACCATATAGCAGCAAAGGCGCGTCGGCACGAAAAGCAGCTTTCGCGACGACGGTGGCATGAGTGGGGGGAGAAACTTGGATCTGGCATGGGAAACAAAGCAATTTGGCGTACGTTCCGGTCGATGGAACGTGGTCCCAAGCAACCTGACCCTGCAGCAACCGTTGGGTTAGCGATGCGATGCCAAGTACGCAACGAGAATTTGCAGAACAGGCTGTAAGAGCATTTTAGATGCGAAGCATCTTATGCTCGGGGCTCTGTCCGTCCCTCCCGTGTCCCGCGTCCCGCGTCCGGCCACTGTCATGAAGTAGGGAAGCACCCATTATGCGAACCAGAACCCTGTAGTAATATGAAGGCCGTCAACCCTAACACAGTCATCAGAGTCATGGCCGAGAGCACAGAGAGGCTGCTTAGCAATGGCTAGGCAGGTGGTGTCTGTCGCCCAGGTTGACCCCATTCCTTGAGTCATGGCCGAGAGCACAGAGAGGCTGCTTACCAATGGCTAGGCAGGTGGTGTCTGTCGCCCAGGTTGACCCTATTCCTTAATCTTGCTTGCATGTGTTTGGAAGGGGCTTAGTCCGTCCCTTCTTCCCGCGTCCCACACCACCACAGCGCTTGCGCGTCCCCTCCCCCTCTATCTCCTAAGCTCACCCTGTTTCTCTCCTCTAGGAATCGTCTATTCTACGGAGCGTCCCCCACAGCGCATGGGCGCCCCCCTCCCGTATGCTCTCCTACGCTAACCCCCTTCCTCTTCTCTAGGAATCATCTACTCTACGGAGCGGCGCATGCGCCTTCTCTCCCCCTCTCTCCTCTAGGAATACTCTACGGAGCAGCTCCGGCGTCCCACATCCCCACAGCGCATGCGCGTCCTCTCCCCCTCCCTCCTCTTGGAATCATCCACTCTACGGAGCGTCCCACACCCCCAAAGCGCTTGCACGTCCCCTCCCCCCTCTCTCTCCTCTCCTATGGTCCCCCCGTCCTTTCCTCTAGGAATCCTCTACGGAGCGGCGCGAATGACAGGTGGTGTGACAGCTGCTTACCCTGCTGGGGGCGCCACGGTAGTTCCGCGGTATGAAAATGACGGAGCGCGCGCGCCTCATTCTCTCTCCTACGCAGCGCCGCGATGAGCGCCCGGACCACTGCCGTGAAATGAGAGCGGCGACGTTCCTCCCGCTCAAGCTAATTATCTCCCCGCTGCTTCGCATCCACACATGGTTCCCTTTAGCGGGAGATGGGTAATTTTTTCCCGAAGCATGACAACGCATCATCTATATTCTGCCCCGAAATAGACGAGTCTGACCATAGTGCCACTTTGGATATATCCAGTCCTTTCAGCATGGCCGAACTAATAGCAGCGATTGAAACATCGCACAAAGGAACAACACCTGGTCCCGACGGCATTCCTTACGAAGTTTTCAAGAACATAGAAGGTGAAGGTCTTGGCTCACTTCTGCAGGCTCTTAATAGAGTATGGCAGACTGGGGGACGTCCAGTCTGATTGGAAACATTCACTTGTTGTCCCTATTCTAAAACCAGGAAAGTCTCCAAATAAGCTGCAAGCTTTACGCCCAATTTCACTGACTGCGACCGTATGCAAGCTCGTTGAAAAGATGTTTGCTACACGTATTTCCTGGTGGCTTGAACGACAGAATAAATACCATCCGGCTAAAATTGTATTCCGTTCTCAATTGGGGACTGAAGATGAACTTGCTATCTTGTCGGTCGACATTTTACAAGTTTCGCCACACAGCCACGCAGTACGCACGGTAGTAGCAACCGACATAATGAAAGCTTATGACAATATAGACTATGAAGTCATTATTTCGAACCTCATCGTGCTGGGACTTCCGCCACGGATCGTAAGGTTTAATGACTCTTTCCTTCACAACAGCACATTTGCTATAAGAGTAGATGGAAAGCCAGAGGGTTGCTTCACGTCCAACAGAGGTGTCCCACAAGGTTCCGTTTTGGCTCCTCTCCTGTTCAATGTTGCGCTAATACCTCTAGCTTGGTAACTACGCCGGATTGCAGACGGGAAGTTTCTAATATTGATGATGTGACTTTGTGGTCTGTGCATAAACACATCTCAAGACAAGCTCAACAGCTTCAGGAACCCCTTGATGTACTTCATAAGTACACTCGGAACGCAGGGTTGAACATTGCCGCCCAAAAATCAAGCTATGTTTTGGTGGCTAAGAAGGCAGGACGCAGAAAGATCACGCAGTGCCCCTTCATATTTACACTTGGTGCAGTGACAATTCCTGAGGCTTCGGAGGTCCGCATACTGGGTCTTGACATTCACCGGTCTGGCAATGGTGTGCACTGGCTCCGCAAAGTGAGGCAGAGTTCCACAAAAACGCTTCATCTGATTCGCCACATTGCATCAAAAGTAGCTGGAGCTCGCACTGATGTAGCTCGACGGCTTGTACGCACAGTTCTGCATCCAAGAATTATATACCAGGCGCAATTTCAACGGTTAACTTTGGTACAGCTGGCACAGTTGGAGACTATTAACCGTGATGCAATGCGCACAATAACAGCGTTACCCCGCATCACTACGATAACAACTTTACAGGAGCGCGCCTGGCTTAACACAATTGCAGAGCTAATTTCACAAAGAGAAAAAGCGCGTGAAATAAAAAAAGCAACTTTTTCCGGTTGTTGCTGCGTTGTATGCTCACTTTCAACGCGGCCCTCGAATTGACAACCAGCCCGATACAACGGCGCAGCGATACACCAGATATTATTGACGAACGCTATATCATCGACGCACCTTCCGCTAATACCTGCAAAGTCTATACAGATGCTGCTAACTTCATCAGCGGTCACTAGCATTATTTATCTACGGAAGCCAGTCCTCTTGTAATGGAACTTCAAGCCATTCATGACGCAGTGCGGAATGTCACCTCTAAGCTGTCTACAGTTAGGCAACTTGACGTATTCACTGATTCTTTAGCGGCTATCCAGGAACTCAAGAAAGTTCACAAGGTCATGGAAATCTGCGAGGCGATACACAAGATCAACCGCAATACAGTCATTTGCGTCAGGGTACACTGGATTCAAGGCCATGCTGCGAACCCTCACAGTATTGCTGCCGATCAACAGGCACACTGCCCTCCTAATATAGACCTTCCATCCATCCCCCCTTCCACCTCAACCCCTAAACTCACTCCGTGCCCGTAAAAATGTTCTCCGGCAGGATACACGCGCTCTTATCCCACCGTGTGTCTGCTCTCTCCCCCTTCATCTTACTAGGGCGGAGGAAGTCGTGCTTAGGAGGCTTCGGGCAGGGGTGGCCCTTACACCGGCTCTTATTTCAGCGTGGAACTGGTCGCATTTACCAGTGGGTGATACATGCCCGTACTGTTCTGTTCCGGTGATGCAAGCAGATGCATAACATCTGATATGGACCTGCCAAGGGTTACAGTCGGAACGCTCCCGTCATATCCTGCAAGCGGGCCTTCGCTACAGTGACACAAACAGTTATAACCAATGGATACGCGACAACACATTCCACAAGACACTGCTTCACTTCATACACAACACCGGCCTAACGGCGCACAGTTAATACAGATATACACAACAAATATTATGCCTTAAGGGCAAGTCTATGTCGCAAATAAAAAAAATACTTACCTAAACTGCGGAAAACACTTCGGTTTGCCAACGCCTACCAGCGACATTGCTTGTGGACATCAAAAACTATTTTGTTGCTTTAAACAAAATATACAACAAAAGATCACGTCACAAGAGGAGACGTTGAAACATATAACGAACCCTCTCGTATACTTTTGTAGCGATAGCCTTGATGCTTACTTTACAAGTGAATACCCCGAAAAAGTCATTTTTCTCACCTCTGCAAGCATTTTTCTAAATATACGTTTGTTTACATAGGCTGAAAATATTTTTAGCAGATAATGTGTCGAATGGTAGAAGAGCTAAAAAAAGGTTTGCGACTGAAACGTTCCCGTTGTTTTTACAAAATATGCCTGAATATTCGTGTTTTCTTGCTAGTTTCCTAGGCCAATTTAAGCCTGAAAATTATTATATGGTTTTTATTGGGACACGTCAAAGAACAATGATAATAGAATGCTTCAAAAGAGAATGCGCCTTGTACCCAGTATCAAGGTTAAATATGCATAACGTATTCCCACCTAACTTTTCCTCTTTGCCGGAATATTCAAAGGGCGGTCACGTGACCACCCATTTTTTTAACCAAAATACTTCACCAAAATCACTCTCATACCATTAAAGTCAATTTTTTAAATGGAATCACCGGGGGTCGAATTTTGGGCTGGGACGTTTCACTTGGAATGACCCTAAGGTGAATGGATTCGTTGTAGGCATGACTTCATCTGTCTGCATCATTGACCTGGCATAGCGGCCCGAGTCGTGTCATCACTTTGGGGCCTCTAAACGTTTAGCGCTTCGGAATTACATTTCCATTTTCTCTCTGTAGCGGCTTCGAGAAGGGGAACCGTTCAAGCAGCGCGAATATACGTAATCAATACATGAATACACAGGACAGCGGTCGTTTTGTGCGTTCCTTGTCTACGTGTATTTACACGGGTTGAAGGATGCAATTGTGCCAACTTGCCCAACTTTTTATTTAGTTACAAGACAGGAATTCAGAAACAGTGAAGGTGCGCTAGTTAACGGCTTCATATTTAATTGAATTGGTCTGTGTGAACAAATGCTACTAAATGTTGTCTCAAAAATACACAGGAGCCAGCAGGCTCATTACTTTTTCATGAAACCAGGATGATGACGAGTATCAAGAACTTAATGAGAAGTAAATAAATACGTAAATAGCAGGAAGGTAAAATTTCAAGGGCGAGTTCTAGATTCCATGAACACCAGTGGCCCCCTCTGCTCACCTGGCTTGATCCAGGAGCGCGATTCTCAATGTGTCCACTTCGGTCTCCACTGATTTGGCTGGAACTTGGCGATCAGCGCGCCCCCCTGTTTTCGATCATTATCTCGCAACGTCATTTTTGCGTCGCGAAGCTTTCACAACTCTTGACTCAAATGACAGGGACGGAATGCGTTTCACCACAATCAATGGTGCCCCCAGAGGTCCGCTTTTGAACGCACATTTTGAAGGACGTGCACAAACTCTAGTCACGTTTGCCCTTCAAATCAGGTTTAACGCGGCCACGCGCATAACGTACATGGAAGGTCGGTACGCATTCCCTGCATCGTTTTCCAAACATCTTAACACGTTCATACGCAAGTTCAAACTTGTCAAGCTTGTTTAAGAGTCATGTTACTCTACATTTCGTCCACTTTCTTTCCGTTTTACGCTGGGAATTTCCTCGCGTGTTCGGTGCGTCGATGTAATCAAGAGCGCCATGACGTTAAGGCTCGCCGCTTTTCTGAATCCGTTCCGCCGAAGTGGACATGTCCACTAGGTGGGTATAACGATAATGACTCCCAAGGAGACTCCTTTGGGTTGTGGGGGTGCTATCACCCCCTGTAACGTCGTTTGCACCTCATGGCGTGCGCGTCTCGCGGATAAGCCGCAGATCAAGTTGACAGCCGCCGAGCGGAAGGTGGCGTTGTGCTCGCGCGGGTGATCATCATCATCATCGCACGGTAGCGCCAGGAGCGCCGCTGGGCGGCGAAGCTGGTGGGCGCACGGGAAGGAAGAGTCTCTTTGGCGTTGGGGCGGTGATCGGGACGGACGTCTTCCTGCGGGGGGTAGGCGGGATGCGACAGCCGCGGGTCGCTTCCCGTCGGGCCCTCGTGATGAGTCCACCGTCAGCGACGCCGCCTTCGCGTTACCTTGTGTTTGTTGTTGTGTTGATTGAGTGTATTGGAATTTGTATAATTGGCTTTAGCGTTTGATTTACCTGATTCGGCTAGCGAGCTCGTTCTTATAAAAGTAGTTAAATAAATGTACACGATGTTGGTTTGGTTCGACCGTGTCTACTGTGTCCGTGTGCTCCGAGAGCGGCGCGCTCTTTCGAGACCCCACAGGGTCTACAGGTGAGTTCTGGCCAGGACGGCCTCCTATGGCTCAACTAGCACCGCGAGTATTGGACACGGGGGTGCCCGCACAGTTTTTTGTTGACGCTCCCGTATGAAGTACTGCAGCGTCGGCATCGACTTAGCCCACGCAAAATTGTTTATATTTGCAGTGGGATTAATTTGATGAAGGTTTCCCAATTGCGCCCATGGGTTGGTTGGTACCAACATTATTGGTAATGTCCACGTGTTAACAAGAATTGGTCTACGTTTTCGCGATTCGTCAATATTCAATCATTTATGCGGTGGAGCAAGGCGCAGTCTAGTTCCAGCTCCAGGGTATCCCGAGAGGTCTCGGATACGTATAGTTTGTCGCCGTCGTTCTTCACTCGGTTTGTGCAATCACGAGATTAAAGGAGTCCTGACACAAAAATTTTCGCCCCGCGTTTTTTTGCAGCAATGTGTTGCTGGGGGCCTGTTAGTCATAACACGGCACATCGTTTGCTGCAGCGCGCGACAGATAATTAATTACAAGCTCCTCATTACCGACACAGCCTCAGTTTCGGTTTGACAGAGCTCCAAAAACGACAAGCCGCCGGGTGCAACTATCACCAGCTAGCGAGTGAAACTCTGGGTCGCGTGAGCACACAGAACAGTGACGCGCTTCCGCGCGGTCTGCATCGTCTGCTTGCATTCGCTTGTCACACATGCTGCGTGATGTTGTCGCCGTTATCGTCCTCGCTGTCGTCGTCGGGCTCATCGTCGTCTGATGGCGACGATTTTCTTGCGGCGGGGATGGAAGGAATTTTCGACGTGGCGAATCACTTCAGGTTTGACCCGCTGGCGAGGAGTGCTTCGTCGGGAAGCGACAGCGATACCAGCGACGACGACCACGATGAACCTCGCGTCGTCAATGTACAATGGTAAGACCCGACACATTCGTGAACAAATGTTCTGCAGGACGTTCGCTTTTTCGACGTTCAATATTCGATTGAATCACTCGATAACATTGTGATGCCCTTCAAGTTGGTGCCGAAAAAAGCTAGGTAACACCACAGCACCAGACGTGAGCGATGCACAGGGTCGAGTCGGAAGACCCATGTACGCCAAATCCGGCGCCTTTGTGTTAAAGCAATGCGCTTCGAAATGGAGCCCGCAAACGCGACTGTTCTTCACGGGGGACCAGTCCTGATACTCCTGACGTCCACAAGCGCACACGAACTCGATCCACTTCTGCCGCCGAGGGCCGAGGTTCGTCGCGGGGAAACGTATGCAGCGATACGCCTGATCCCGACTTCGACGTGCAGAAGGAAACCGCGCAGAAGGATTTCGGCATTGTGGCCTCTCACTGCAGACCAGGCAGCACAGGGAAATCAAGAAGTCCTTGGGAGCAGGAAACGGGAAAGCTGTAGTGTCGCCAAACACAAAACTTTCAACGCGTGCGCCGCGGCAGCGCCGCCTCTTGGCCGCGACCACACACTCGCGAGCAGCCGCCGAGCAGTCACCAACAGCGCAGTGCCGAGCGCGCCAAAACAGAAATGGCGGCTACGACGTCATCATAACCTGTTGTGTAGTGGAAGTAGGGGGGGGTCACCTCGGGTCACCTCCGAGGGTGTCAATGCCGCCAGGTGCGGCCTAGAATGCTGGATCGCGCACGCGAACTTCAAAATTCATATAAAATACCTTCCAAGCTTTATTCGCTGTCAATATTTTGCAGATGGTACACGCATGTACACGGGAATCGATCCAGCAGGCTATCTCGGCCGCGAAATTTTGTGTCAGTACCCCTTAAAGTGTGTTTCCGCTTATTACCCGATATAGCCTCGTGTCCTGGGCACCAGATTATGGAACGGTACTGTGTGAGCTTGCCACCGAGCATTCACGAGGCGACTTTTGGTAGTCCACTACGTAGAAACATTCTAAAGCATCGCGAGAATCAGACAGGACTAGCGCGGGCGTACTTTCCGCCTCTGGTTTTAATGCCTAGTGCAAAAGCCGCAGATTCCACCACGGCGGTTCAGATTGCTTTAACAGATGCTGCGGGGGTTTTAATGGTATGCGGCATTGGTTGAACTGCAACTCTGACACAATTTTCGCTTAATTTGGCGGCTTCGGTGTAACCTCGTGACTTTGGCCAAACTGTTTTAGAAGTTGTGCTGTAGCTTATCTTCTCGCCCAGTGGTTAAATTTGCTCATGTTCGACGGAATAGGGACCATGGTAATATTTCCTCGGGTTTTCTTAGCTATGATGGTAATGTTCCCTTTCAGTATTATGGTCTATTGGGGTATCCCAAGCGAACGAAGGTTTCTCTACGTAGCATTGTCAGGTATAGTAGTTCCATACATGAAGGATGCGTTGCTGCCGTAAGGTCTTCGAAAGTGTTGTACACAGTAAGCACATCTGACTTTTCTGTTGATGCATATGGTGGTATAACTAGGTCAGCTTTGTATGCTCCCCGTATGATTAAGTCTATCTCTTCAATTTCCGTTTGTGTGTGCTCCTGATATGGTCATCCCCGTGTAACTCTCCTAAGGATGAATGCTTGTACCAAGCCTGAGGTTTCCCCTTCTTTAGCCTTTTGCCATTCCTTGTCACCCTATTGATCATTCGAGCTCTGCTTTTCATGGTACATTTAAAGATTCTAATTCTATTACTTCCACTGAATTTCCGCACGCCTCAAGATTCTGCATGCCTCAGAAACTAAAGCGATACATCACATGTATGATTCACAGGATTCGTCTTGGACTGGCGTGAGAGCAGGGACGTCAATTTTATGGAAACTATGTCCAAGTTGCCGTGTACTTATGTGCGCATCAACAATAACGGTCTTCAGCGTGGGAACAACAGTTTAGGATACTTAGCGGAGTCATGGTATACATATGTCATGTTCATTCCATTGGTATAGTAGAGGATACGCATCCGGGAACCACAGTTAGCGTTGGTGTCACGTGACATCATGACATGACGTAGTGTATTTTTCCGAAACAATGTGAAGCACTGCCTTGGCGCTGTCGTAGAATACTTGAATGCCATGAGGAATCTCTGTACAATAATAATTCTAGCCGTGATTTTTATTTATTGTTTCAGTTGGGATTTTTCACCTATTGGCAACGGCTCTGACGCCGGCAAGGCATTTTTATGCTGTCGATTTATTTCCAAAGTTTCGGCTGATATTGCCTGTGAATCACCTGTGGCGCATACCCCTATACCACGGGCATTATGGTATGTGACATAGGCCAGTGGTGCAAAGGGTTTCGTCACGTAGGAGACAGGGAATTGATTTTATGCCGTCGTGAGCTCTAAATCATTTTCTTCCTAGACTCATGAAGTCTTATGTCAATTTGGCTATGGGCCGAGTTAAGCAGGCGACTGCGATGACACCAAGACGTACAGATAGATAGATAGATAGATAGATAGATAGATAGATAGATAGATAGATAGATAGATAGATAGATAGATAGATAGATAGATAGATAGATAGATAGATAGATAGATAGATAGATAGATAGATAGATAGATAGATAGATAGATAGATAGATAGATAGGAGTTTATGAAGTGACTGTTTTGCTCACAACTGATTCGCATTTAGAATGAACTGGGGATGATTTAGTGCGAGAGTGACCATGCCACTGGAAATATGTAGTCTTAAGTGAGAATTTCATTTTTAAAGACGACATTCTTTCTTGGGATACTTCAGCGCAGAAATTTTGGTCTGTCTGTCTGTCTGCCTGTCTGCCTGTCTCTCTGTCTATCTGTCTGTCTTTCAAACGAGTCAGCCACCCGGCCAGCGTTTCACCACTTCCTGAACGCCCACCCTTCTTGAACTGGTGTTTGCGTTCATACTTGTGAACATTTTCGGTCAAAAAGCAAATATTACGCATTTCTGAGGCGCAATATCAATACATAAGTATTAGGTGGGGTGTTTCTTTACTAGAAATGCATAGATACGTAATTCTAAAGAATCTAGTGTTTTTAAGGCGGCCCTGAAAATACGACGCTATGCACGATCTGCGATGCTATGCACGAAAAAGCCCCCCTGCCTACGATATGGTGCTGCCGCTTGCAGTGGCCCAGGGTTCTGCAAAAGCCCATGTTTCTCGACGCTACTGCCACATCGCGTCCATATCTCACGCAGCACCTCTTCTATTTTATCAACACCAGCCAGATGCGGCCGATTCAACATAGAGTAGGCGCTGTCTGAGGCAAGGTAAAACATAGCAGCACGGCCGGCAGAAGACTATCGTCTTTGGACGACATTTGCAGCGAGGCACGTAGATACGCGGCCAATTTTTTTTTTTTTAAAGTGGAGCATTTCTTAGCAAACCAAAGACACTTTGGGCGTTTTTATGTATGTATCTATCAATCTATCTATTTAGCCCCTCATGCCTGGGCGCTCACGTGGTCGACTCCTAAGGCGGCATTGGCCAAAATTGGCATAGGTGGGCGTAAGTGTATGACAGACAGGGCTGTCTGGTAATAACGTAAATAACATGAAACTCTTGATGTCTACGTCATGAAACCGTTTCCCCCGGTCACGTGTGACACATACTAAGGACCGCGGTATGCGGGGATGCGCCGCAGGTGTTTCGTAGTTTGTATCTACTCAAGAACGGCCTAAACGAACGTTGGTAACTTTAATGGGACAGTGTTAAGAAAATTCAGCAGCAGCCGGGTTGACCCGATTAATGCACAGAATCGAAATCATGATCCCATCAGGAATCAACCCCAGGTAGTCTGCATGGCAAACGAGTATTCTACCACCGATCTAGTTCTTGAATGTACTTTGGCGACAAAACAAAAACCCTATGCGTATGTCGGTGCAATGTCAATTGTGGTTGAATTGTGGGCTACTAAATTTTATAACAAGGTAATAATTTTGTAGTTACGTACTTATGCGTTTTGTAGATTTTATATAGGTTTTCCTAATGGAATTACTCCGTTGCTTAGATTATTTGCTAACGAGTGCTTTCTGTATCGTAGCACAAAAAATGACGAAGACCACCCATCCTTGCAATTTGATCTTAAATCCATCAATTCCTGGTGTTCACCTTGGCTAATGGATCTAAATCACTCTAAGGTTAAACTAGTTTCTTCCACACGCGACTGCAGTCGCCTCCAGACCACTATTACACTTCATCACACACCCGCAGATTCTGCACGTCCTACAAATATCTAGGACTCCACCTCCATTCCGACCAATCCAGGAACTGTCACATCGATTACCTTCTTGCGGGTGCTAACCGCTCTCTTGGTATGTTAAAACGTAGTGTGCGTTACGCTCCTGCGGATGGGCGAAAACTCGCGTATATTATCCTAATCCACCGTAAAATTTACTGTACTTTAGCTATATGGCAGCCGGAACACGCATATATTATTGATAACACAGAACCGTTGCACAACCATGCTGCTCGCTTCATTTACTCCGGCTATTCACGTTTCACTAGCGTTACTGCCTTAAAAGATCGTGCACGTCTCGATAATCTTTGCCATCGTAGTAAACTTGGCCGTTCATCTCTTTTACCATGATTGTGTTTTATTCCGGGGTCCACCAACATTTCAATGACTTATTTCCGTCATGGAAATGACGTCGAAAAATTCATATGATCAGACGGCAAACAAAAACGCTACGTCGTTGGGAGTCAAATCCACGGTCTCCCCGTACCGCAGCAGATGCCGGGCATACTATCCACTGCGCCACGGTCACACCTTCCGGAGGTGTTGGTGGCGTCTTGGATCAGTAAAGTGAAGTAATGCCCAAGCTATACATTAACGAATGCTACGAGTGAAATATGCGGCATTGCACGCGAAATGTGAATCGCACCGCAGCGTCCGCTTCGTTTCAATAGAACTGACGTGTGTGTTCTAAGACAAGTGCTGCTTTTATGTCAGCCCGTAGGTTACCCTTTAAACATCAGTGTTGTCGGCGTGCATGGTATGCGCGCGACGTGCGCAGAACTAACTCAAGTACAAAAAAAAGCGTCGACGCACTAGAGACGCTTCACTTTAAGCCAAAACAATGCAGCATTGACAGCTGCTCACTGACTCCTTCGCATGAAAGCCATTGCCACAACGCCTGAGATCTGCCGCATTTTTTACGGTTGCCAGAGTCGATATTTGAAATGTCAGTGAAAACGGAGCGTGAAATCTTAGAAGACTGCTTGCGATAGTACTTATACAACGCAATTCACTCTACGATGCTCAAAATTGTTTTGAAGAAGAGGCAGAATACCTTTTTAGGGTATCTTTTTTCATTATGTCAGTATTGAACGGCTCGTACGTTCAGCTTGATGGCTGAACATGTTTCTTATTTTTGTCACCACTCAAGCTGGCATGCTACGTATAATAGTTTAGGTCTTCAATGATTAAGGTAACGTACTATCGTGAGCAATATGAGCTCGAACACGCGAGCGCGTGGCAAAGAGCCTCAAAACACAGATCACGTGATGCATGGATGGCGCTGCCGAAATCGGAGGGGAAGGGAGGAGCGCTCTTCAGCTGACTGTTGGCACTCCCGCTTCACTAGCGTTGCTGCGAAACAGCAAGTGATTGCATGCCATCGGCCGCTAGCAAAGTTGTCACGAAAGACAAAAAAATGCACGAAAATGAAAAATACATGAAAGATGCGTACCAAAATGCTCAGCCACTAGGACTTATATAAAAAAAAGTCACAGTTTCGCCACAAGGCGAAGCAATGAATGCGATAGCAACAAATTCGAATGTCAAGCGACGAATGGCGAGCAGGTCGAAACGCGCAGCGCGCTGCTCACGCACACATTACGCACGAAAACAACACGCACAGGACGAGAGCGAACTAAAAACATTCACAGCCCGACACTTAACGCGCTGCTCAAACAAAAACGACGCACGAACCGTATTCACAGGTACAGACGAACGCGAACTAACAAGTGTCACAGTTGTTACTTCGCTGTGTTTGAAAATCGTGCCCTTTTCGCAAACGGGCGGACTGCAGCGAGCGATGTGACTTTCGCGCGCCCGGTAACCACAACGCTATCGTTCCGCCTAAGCCCCGTTCTCCGCCACCGCGAGATAAGCCAAAGATTTTTGATAAGCGCGCGCGCGCACGGGCATCTACCCCCCCCCCCCTTTTCGGGTAAAGTGCGCGCCGTTTAGCGCGCGTCGCGACGAACGGGGCAGCTAAGCCCCGCCGAGAGCGGCCTTTGCGCCATCTCGCTGGTAATGCTGAAAACACGCTGAAAACTCGCTGTATATAAATAGCTCGCCGTTTGAACGTTGAAGGACGTTCGCCTTCGTGGCTGAATGGTTAGCGCTGCTGAGCGAGAGGTCCCTGGTTCGATGCCGCGCGTCGGAAACATTTTTTCTGAATTATTTTTCTTTGAGGTTTTCATAAATATATAGATACATATACATATACGGGACATGAAGGCGACGCCGACGGCGAAAACCAGCCAAGAGTGTCCATATAACTGCTATCCCAATAAAACAACCATTGCCTGTGCGTCACGCCAGGCTACGTCACAGCCGACATCTCAGCAGCTACATCGCCTGATGGTTCATTCGGTGGGTTTGGGCGCCTTGATGTGAGTTCATATCACCGCTGGCACCCATTGACATGCTATAAACTGCCGTTCTGAAGCAAAGATATCGAAGCGGGAGCCGGGAGTGTCGATAGCTAGCGGAAGCGCGCCGCCTTTTCCACTTTGTTTCCGACAGCGCCCGCTGCGAATCAGCCAATGTATGGTGAGCCATATGAGCTCGAACACGCGCTCGCGTGTTCGAGCTCATACGGCTCACGATAGTACATCTTTAGCAGTACCATATGTTACAACTTTATAAGCAAGTGAAGTAGAATTATTTCTCATTTCAAATATTCTTATATGTGGTGTAATGAAGCTGGTACTCACTTGGTGTAGTAGAATGCGACACCTGTACCAGTGTGTCTTTGAGTATGATTTAGAAGAAGGTTTCGCAGAGTCTTAGACGCATTGACCGAGTGGGTGTTACTGTAGTAAGCTTCAATTTCATCATTCTGGTGTAAAAATTTATGCGCATGAGTTACGTTTTCTACAAGGACAGAGAACTCATGGTCTTTTTTTATTTACAAATACAGCTTTCTCTGTCGAAGATAATAATAGTACCTCAGAACTGCACAAATTGCTCTGATCTGCTGTCATTTCTCCTCTGAATGCTTTTCTTGCTTTAAATTGACGCTAAACCACATCTGATGTAAACCTTTTTAATTGTTGTAAACTCGTACATCGACTTCAGGTTGCAGCCCATGGCTGGAGTCCGGTATGCCTGCAGCGCGCAGCTCCGTGGGCATCTCACGAAATCAACAAACAATCCCGTGCTCCGGTGGCCCTTTCAGCTATCGCCAGCGCAGTACGTAACGTCATTTGGTTGATAACGGGATGCCACCTGTAGCACACTCGCTGAAAAACAACCTAACTCTCGGCTAGCAGGTATCCACACTTCGACCTGGCCGGCGAGAACGAGTACTCGTAGAGGAGGTGAGACGAGTCAAAAAATTATCTTCAGCAGGAAAGAGCAAAATGATTAAGGGCGGCTTTCTATTATCAAACGCCTACAATTCAGCTGGACGCGATTCTGAAGACTTATTGCGGCTGCATGTTCGCTACAGACTAAATTTTTACCTGTGGTGCTTTAGCGGGCCTCAAAACGAGCCGAACAATCTCTTGACTCCTTATCGATAAATGTTTATTTGCGCGTCAACGCTATCCGACAGCTATGAACACAAACGCGTTTAGGTGACATATC